>QRFJ01001386.1:383329-473229 GCA_006176705.1 Cocos nucifera | reverse complement strand
CATCAACCAAAATCCATCTAGAGAGGTTGCATTGACTTCGCTGCAGGATCCTACATGCTGTCTGTCACTAAAGACGGTATCAAGAACATGAGTTGATTAATATACACTCTTCTTCGCCTTCTTCATCTCATAGAGGTTCTTGCGAGCCTATACTCGATCTTATTATTTGTGACATATAAACGTTCAAGCTCAGGTGTGATGAAAAGTTGAAGTGAAATGTGCCATCAGGGACATCTTTGACCTATATACATAATTCTCTTGCTGTTTGTTTCATGGCTGATTTGAATGCTCCTACCATTCACTGAGAACCTCACATCGAAACAAATGCGAGACGAGGGTGACGATAAGTCAATTATTTCAAACATGATTCAGCTTCAGGACTATTGAAGGCAATGACAGGTTTCAATAATCTATGCTTAGAAAAATCCTCCTTGGAAAATGAAAGAATTGAGAAGGAAGCCATGAGATTGCATTAGAGTCCATTGCATTCAACAATATGTATGAAGGATGACGAAGTAATATTTTTGGACAAAAAGAGAGGAAACAGCTAAAGGATGTATCTTTCGAGATATACTTCTCTGACTAATTCCAATCTGACACATATTTTTATCAAACACAACAAATCGCCCAAATCTATCATCAGACAAACGGCTTCATTCACATGAAGACACTGTTTTGGCATGCGGAACCTATCATCACTTCCATCATCTGACTTCAAATGGTTCCATTTACTCGATTCCTTTATATTCTTGACTGGCAGCTTACGAGTAAAATTTGTAGGTCTTCGCTTTGAGTATGATTTGCCTTAATCCACCAATGGGTGCTAAAATCATCAATAGGACCCCAAGTATGATGCAGATCTGAAGACCATGAAGGCAAAATAAATGTCAGCTTGATGTCCCTAAAGCAGGTGAAAATGAAACTGACTGAAGTAAGTTGGCTTACCCAGTTAGTGATCCAAGATAAGCTACCCACTTTAGGCTTGTAGATGTCAAGCCAGATGATGCAGGGGAGCTGTGTAAAAAGATTATAGGTCAGAACCAGTAATTCTCCTGTGATAATGGAACATTAAAAACGTATTGTAATTTCTGCAGCTGAAACTACTTCAATGGTTCGTAAAAAGTTATGTTCTGTTTCATGAGAAATATTCTACTACTTCACAGGGTTTTAGGGGCTTACAAAGTATGTAGTTGGGGCAAATACCAATCCTCCAAAGAATCCAAGTAGCCCATCAAAGAAAGGGAAGGTAATAGCAATGAACATTGTGAATGCTGCACATGATGTATCATAATAAAAAGTCAGCAAACATATATCACAGCAAAAAAAAAAAAAGAGGGTGCAAGTATGAGTAGCCTAATGGAAAGGGTCATTACCAACATATACACTACGTGCAATTAAGCGAAGCATAAGACCTGGAGGAAAATGAAATCTCTTCACCAGCGTAGTTTCTAGCATGTCGAAGACAGGCATGGCATAAACCTGCATGATTAGTTCAAACAGTAGTCAGACTACAAACCATTGCAGGGGATTATAAAAAAGAATGTAGAAGAGAAACAGCAACATGTATAAATCTCCACAAAATGCTACCATTCTTTGCCGAGACCGTTCTTTTAAATCTATTTTTGGAAAATATGATAAGATGAATAATAAAGCATCAACAAAAAAGAATCATACATAATCACTGAACAAAAGGTGTTCAATTTACTACCATCATCAGGCTAAGAAAATAATTTTTTCCCCCTATTTCCTTCGAGGGAGAAGATATAATGACAACCATTTAGAGTTGTAGGTGACATACTAATACTTCCTTTCGAAAGACTGGGATTTTTATCATGTTAATATTAAAATGCATTAAATCACTCTCCTTTTCTTTTCTTTTTTTCTTTTTCTTGGTGAAATTTATGGATTAAACAATTGTTTCTCAAGTTTTAGTAAGATGTCGCTCATTTGATTCTCTTATAAAGGCATTAGAAGTTCTTCCATCTTGAAGAATGCGATAGAAGCCAAATTTCCTTGATCGTTTAATATGAATCAAGTCTTTAGAATATCCATTGCGAGCAGTCATACCTGATAGCTCCCAATGACATGGACGACGACCATCATATTAGCCATGGCAATCAGCCACGTTGGCTTATTCAGTGTAATGAGGATGTTGTCCTCGACCGCATTGCCGAAGGCCCAGTAACCAATGAGAGCAACAGGGAAGTAGCAAAGAGCAACAATGATGTAGGCAACAACTACACCCTTCCACATAGGCTTCTTTGATGGCTTCTCAGGAGTAGAAGGAAAGGTCGCTTGGATCTCCAAGACCACATTGTGACCGGCATATGCGAAAGCAACTTCTCCCAGTGCACTGAGGAAACCGAAGACATTTCCTGCTGTGCTTGAATATCTGTATCCATATTCAACATTTTCTTGCTTCCCTTTGTCCACAGAAGCTCCCCAAGCAATGGTGGAATAACTGATAAACAAATAGATGAATCGGTTATAAAGACGGTAATCCAATTGCAGATATTAAGCGCACCCACAACGAGAGAGAGTTGCAGTTATCAAAGCTTTGGAAAAGCTAAAATTTTGCTCATTCATGCTATATTTCTCGATTGTTTCATCGTTGATAAACCTCAAATGTTGAACCGGGCTTTAATCTTTTTTTTATGTATTTTTGGTTTCATATCCATGTGTGTAAAATCTTAGGCTTCCTGAATTTAAATTACATGGAAATTAACATCAGGAATCTAAAGGAATGCATGCTTGCAAGCGAAAAAAAAGAAGATGAAATGTCATGAACTTTGAAATTTCTACTCAAGAAGATTTTAAAATTTCAAAAGACAGACATATCTTTGTATGAGATCATTCATCCCTTGCCTTCTCTAAAAACATGAAGAAGCATATAAGATTTTTTTTTTTTTGATGTAGAAAAACACAATCTTTATTACACTCAGAAGAAAAGAGAGAACCTGTAAACTTGCAACATCCAGTCATGATGCTCTCCAAGTTAATGCTACATAACAGGCAGCAATGTAGGATATAGAGTGACACCATAGAGAAGATTGTGTACCTGAGAGACATGACAGCAGCTGCTAAGGAGACACCTGCAATGGAGTTGAAGTTGGGCAGTTGCGAGAGCACGAAGTGCACCGAGGCAAAGATCATGATGAAATATGTCTGTTTGATGCTTTTGCAGTCAGTGCAGACAAGATCATGGAACTTCTTTAGAGATTGTCCGCCTGTCACCATGTAGACGATGTTGACGCTCACCTCGACGACGAGCTGCTGAGGCACCACAATCCAAAGACCAAGCTTCTCTCCAAAGGCCTGCTGCCCCAGTTCATGGTACCGATCGAACCGCTTCCCGGGCACCATCTCGTGCATCTCCACCATTTGCCAGAGAGTATATAAGGTGATGATCCATGATATAATTAGGATTGCAATGCCTGGACCCCTGTTCAATTGCAAGCAAGGAGCTCTTAAGCCATTAAGCTTTCACGGTGAACAAATCTGCAGTTATGTAATTAGATCCATCTACTGAGTTAAGAAGATATTTAAGCATTGTTAGATCCTGTTTCAATAACATTTGATTGGTTACAGAGGAGTCGAATAATTGCAACAATCATGGAGGCCACGAAGCTTTTCAGCAGATTTAAATTTAACTCCTCCCCCTATTAAAGAAAATATTAGCAAACAGATTCAGCAGATTCCTTGTCTCTTCAAGAGAGAGGTTATCGATGATTACCTTATTTTTGTAGGTAAAACTAGAAGGTGAAAAATGAAGTTGTTAGCAAAATATACAAAAATTCTATGCCCACAACAGGAACCGCCTTAACACGAGCCAAGATATAGATCATACTAAATTTTTTTTTGATTTATGGTTGCATTTGATAGGTAGTAATCTATCCAAATTGCTGATAATTTAAAGGAGCCCATCGGATTATCATGTTTGGTATATTTTTTAAGTTAATAATTCAGATTGCCAGGTAATCCAGATTACCTCAAGACTGTATTACCAAGTGAAGAAGTGGATATCCATATTAGCAAATATTTGGTAATGTGACAATGGCATATTTAGATGAAAATATCCTCATAAAAAGAGAATATAATATAATATTTATTATATTATAATAATATATAATAATATAATAATATAATATAATAATATTATATTAATATAATATTACATAAGATAATATATTATAATATTATATTATATATTATAAATATTAATATATATATAAGAACATAATATATTATATATAATATATATTTTAATATATAATATATAATATATTTATTTATATTATAAATATAATATATATAATATATTAATATAATATAATATAATATAATATAATATATAATCTTATGTTATATTATAATATTATTATAACATAATATCATACTATATAAAATTATTATAATATTATTACTTTAATAATAATAATATAATAATATAATATTATACTATTATATAACATAATATTATATTATATTATAATAATATATTATAATATATGATATAAATATAAATATATATTACAAATATATATAATTATATAATATATATTATAATATATAATATATAATATTTATATATATTATAAATATAATATAATGTTATATTATAATAATAATAATATGATCATATACTAATAATATATTATAATAATATAATATTATATTATATTAATATATATTATAATATATTTTATATAATATATATTTATATTATAAATATAATATTATATAATATAATATTATGTTATATTATAATAATATTATAATATAATATGATATTATATAATAGTATTATAATAATAATATTATAATAATATAATAAATTTATATTATTATATAAATAATATAATATAATATAATATTATATTATAATAATATATTATAATATATATTATAAATATAATTATATTAGAATATATCATATATATTTATATTTTATATTTTTAATAAATTTAATTTGAGAATATTTTAAAAAATTGATATTACATTACCAGTAATCTGATTGTCATACCAAATATGTAAGTCAAGATTTCTAGTAATTTTACTACAACATTACCTGCGTATATCAAATATAGTAATCAATATTACTGATAATTTATTCAGATTATAGATAATTCAGATTATTAGATAATTTAGATTACCACTATCCGGTAATGCACCAAATGCAACTTATATTCTATATTATTAAGAAAAAGTTTAAACACTTCTTTTAGCAAGACAAGGTCCGTTGGCTTGAAAAATATTATTATCTCTTAATTGTAATCTAATACAATTAACTTCTTCAAATTGAATAGCATACAACTTTTATGCTTTGTGTATGGAAGATATTAGTCTTCTTCCATCGGAGACATTAGCTATATGGTAAATCATAACATAAGGTTATGATAGTTTGAAAATTACAACAATCTTAAAATTAAGAAAAAAAGGACAAAAAAAAAGAAGACCACAATATTAGCACTATAATAGAGAGAATTAAATTTATATTATAAAAAGCCATTATCAAGTAGAACAAGAAAAGGGAAAAGAAAAGAGGGTAATAACTTAAAGCTACCGACTCACGTACTTAGAATCATAATCCTAACGTCTAAACCAAATTACTCATTTTAAAAAAATATTAAAATATTATATAATCACCAATATTATGATTCTATTTAGAGTATTTACAACCAAAGAAAATGAACCTATTAGTGCAGAATATGGACTACCGTTGGAGTACATTAGAGGTGGAGGTGGGGATCTTGCCGGTGAGACCTATAAGATAAAGTCCAAGCTAAAGGTGGGTAGCTTCAGCATGGACTCTCCGATGCTCAAATTAATTTTTTAATCAATAAGAATGGAGTATGCAAGAGATTAGAATAAAGAAGAGAACTTCAAGAAGAAGACATATTTGGAGGATCCTATTTATAGATGGAGCCTATAATAGATTGACAGTGATAGCCGCAATAGAATGTCAGAAGATCGTTCGAACCACTCAGAGTTTGTTATGAAGAGTGGACTATCATTTATCATGACCAGCTGATGATTGGATATTATTTTCTAGAGTTCGAATGGAAGATCGAAGGCTTTCGAGCTTGGTCGTGAGCCATTCATGCCGAGATTAAGTCGTTGGAGCTTAAGATCGGGCCGATTAAGCTTGAAGATTGGCTTTTACATTGAGGGTGATGAGTTTATGAGTTAGGCTTTGAGTTTGAACCTCGGCAGAGCTATCTTGATAGCTTTCAGAAGCACGACTGCCTTCAAGATCGATCGAGAGCGGGCATAGATACTCTAGTTTGGAGGGCTGGAGGTCGGAATGGGATGATAGGTTATTTAATTAAGACCACGACCAAGCTATCTTAAGGAAGTTTAGTCAATACCCAAGATCGGCCTGAAGTTAGGATGGAGGAGCATTGAGGCTCAATGCTTGTGGAGTGATTGCTACTTATCCCGGGTTGAAGATTATACTTATATTGGTGACAAGATCCTTTTGCTAACTCAAGTTTATTTGGCTGAGGTCCTCGATATAGCCTTGGTAAGATTTACTATCCACAGGATGAAGTAGAGGAGCTCGGCTGGCACATAAGATTAGGCATTGGCAGAGGTTGTTGTCATTTTTGGGATGAGCTGCCTTTAGTCAAGGCTCAAAATTCGATCAAACCTATAGGCCGATCTTTCAAAATTTATTTGAATTAGAGGATGGCCTTGATTGAAATTCGAAAATGATCGACGTAACTCCTGATGGCACTACATCAAGGTCGGATCTTACCAGACTTCGATGAGAGCTATTTTACCTCCAACACTTGTCCTCCTACTTCTGAGTCCGAAGTTCGGATGAAGGAAGTATTAGAACTTGCGATCATCAAAGTCTCATTTGGTTTTCCATTTTTGGAAGATAAAAAATTTTGGATTGTTCAAACTGCTATGGGAGCCCTTTATTGCTAAATGACCTGGGAAGATCTTGAATTTCGAAATTTGCCTGATGCGGAGCTCAATAGCATGGCATAATGATGATTTCCTCTGACAACTACCACCACCATAACGAGGCTGACATGTGGAAGAAGGGTATTCAGCCTCGTCGATCTACAATCATAACTAATCTGGGACTCTATCAACTATTTAAGTACCCATCCTCTTCTTCTTCCTTACTTTGGCTTGCTCCTCTTCTCGTTCCTTCTCTATTTTTCATCTCCCTCGGCCCTAACCATCTTGTCTTGTGCACTTTTAGATCCCCATTGCCTTTCTTTCGCTCTTCTTTCGTCATTCCAGCAGCATTGTCGAGTTTTTTGCTTGATTTAGGTTAGTATCCTAACCTTCTCTTTATATTTTTCTTATCTTTCCTCTATTTTTTTGGAGTTTCTAAGGATTTCTCTATTTCTCTTTCAGTTTTCTCATTCTTCCCTCAATTTTTCTTATTTTTCAATAAATATTTTCAACTCCTCTTGATCTGGAATGGCTTCTCTAGGTTCTGAGTACTTTTGGTCCTCTCCTTCTAAGAATTCATCTAGTCTGAGCTCCTCTAACCCTGATCCTAGGGATGTAACCGAACTTAGAGAGGTTGCTCGATCGACCTTCATTCCTAAGATCATTGCTTGTACCCTTTCTATTGAAGACCTCTTCTTAGTTCGAGTTTAGTATGAGATCCCCTCCAAGTACAAATTGTAACTTTCTAGATTGGATGGTCGAGCTTGTGCTCCTCCTCTAGGTCAGTTTAGTTTGTACACTATTGGTGCAGAAAATGGTGTCAATGTCGAAATTGCTGGAGTGGAGGGAGATGAGGCCGCCGATGGAACCTACAAAAAATAGTCCAGACTGGAGGTGGATGGCTCCGCAGGATCCTCCGATGCTCAAGTTAGTTCTTCGACCAATAAGAATGGAATGCTCAAGAAAAAATGAATAGAGTATCAAGTAGAGTATCAGAGCTTTAAGAGAAAACGTATCTGGAGGATCCCTTATATAGACGAAGCATATAACAAACTGATAGTGACATCCATAATTATCTGCTAGTGAGCCATTCGAGGTCACGTGAAATTTATTACAGAGGATGGTATCCATTATGGCGACTTGCTAATCTATTGGAGATTGATGGCTGTAGTTCAGACAGGACCATTACACATATATGCAAGCTATTAATAATGAAGAACTCTGCATCCCAGCAGTTCTTGGAGAGGTTTGGTCATTTTTGTGATTTGGCAACTAGAAGGAGCTCGTCCGAAAGGAGTTCATTGGAATCCATAATAATCAGGGATCGACTGAAAGTTTGATGGTAAGGAGGTCCTTCTACTGTCTCTGGCTTGTGCATCCAAGGTTCTTGACATAGGTATGCCAAGATTTGCCATTTACAACAAGGTGTAGAAGTTCGTCTGAGAAGAAGCTCTGTCGATCCAAGACTCATGACGTGATATCCAATTGAAATGGCAAAATTTGGCTTGGAGGAGATTTGGTTGAAAGAAAGTTTGGCCAGCTTCAAGATTGACCGGGCTGGATTATGCAAGGATCGAATACTTAACCAAATACTTAGCTAACCATTTAGGCGACTGAAAGGAGTTTGGCTAGAAGAAGATCGACTGGAAGAAGTCCACTTGATGACTAAAAGAAGTTCGATTAGAAGAAGTTCTTCCGAAAGGAGTTCTTCAGGAAGGAGTTCTTCTGGAAGAAGATCTTCTAGAAGGAGTTCTCCTGAAACGAGCTCTGCTGGGGGGAGTTCTGCTGGAAAGAGTTCTCCTGGGGGGAGCTCTGCTAGGAAGAGTTCTGCTGAAAAGAGTTTTGCTGGGAGGAGTTCTGCCAGGAAGAGTTCTACTGAAAAGAGTTCGGTTATCTCCAAGGTCGGCTAATTTGGGCTATGTTGGGGTTCACTTCGTGGAGTCCTATTGTCTTCCTCAAGTCATGGATCATGGTCAATCAAATGGTGATTTCCTTCATTATTCAAATTCATCTAGATGAAGTTCTTCTTGCTTTGTGAGTTCTGCAGTTAACTGGGAAAGCCGATGATGATAAAAAAGATCATCTTGCTTGAAGTCTTAATTGAAGTTTGATCATGGTTGTCACAACTTAAGACAATACTATATCAAATTCGGACATCCTGCAGAGCTTCGATAGGAGCCATTTTATCCCCAACATTCATCCTCCTACTTTTGAGTTCGAGAATTGAATGAAGAGAGTACTAAAATTATGATTGCCGAAGTCCTCCATTATTTTCCCACTTTTCGGAAGATGGAAAGTTCCAACTTTTTCAATCAGCATCGAAGCTTCTTAATGGACAAATGATTTAATTAGATGCATTTCTTTGAAAACTCGTCCGGGGCGGAGCTCGAGGAGAAGGTGAATGATTTGAAGCTTTTCCTTGTGATGGCTGGAGTCGATAGTCCGAAGTCTAATTTTGAATAGGACTTCAGACTTTCTTCTTTCTCTCCCCTTTTTTTTACATAATTAACTCTGATTATCCATGTAACAAACTCTATTTTGAATGAAATGATATTTCTTCCATTTGCCTTCCTATGTTCTGTTTTGGTTTGATGCTTGCTAATTCTCTTCATTCTCTTGTCGTTGCCAATGTTGACTTCGTCTTGAAATAATGACTTCTATTTTGTATCTTGTGTACCTGTTCTTCTTGTTTATGAATGAGGTTTTTGGATTTGATTAGAAGCGAATGTATCTTTTCATTCAAGAACTGGAAGTCTTCATACCCGCAACCAACCTCTTGTTTAAAAGTCAAAAGAAATCTTATCTCTAGCCGACGTTGAGGGAGATCTTATTTTTTATTTAGACTCAGAAGAGATCTTATCTCTGGCCAAGATTGAGAGATCTTATCTCGTATTGAGACTCAGGAGAGATCTTATCTTCTATTGAAGTTGAGGCACAGGAGCGATTTTATCTCCAATCGAGGTTGAAGAAGATCTTATTTCCTATTGAAGTTGAAGAAGATCTTATCTTCTATTGAAGTTGAGGCTCTGAAAAGATCTTATCTTTAGTCGAGGTTGAAGAAAATCTTATCTCCTATTGAAGTTGAGGCTCAGGAGAGATTTTATCTTCAATCGAGGTTGAAGGAGATCTTATCTTTAGTTAAAATTAAGGCTCGAAAGAGATCTTATCTTTAGCTAAGGTTGAAGAAAATTTTATCTTCTATTGAAGTTGAGGCTTAGGAAAGATCTTATCTTTAGTTGAGGTTGAAGGAGATCTTATCTCCTATTGAAGTTGACGCTCAAAAAAGATCTTATCTTCAGTCGAAGTTGAAGGAGATCTTATCTTCTATTGAAGTTGAGGCTCGAAAAAGATTTTATCTCCAGTCAAGATTGAAGAAGATCTTATCTTCTATTGAAGTTGAGGCTTGGGAGAGATCTTATCTTTAGTCGAGGTTGAAGAAAATCTTATCTTCTATTGAAGTTGAGGCTCGGGAGAGATCTTATCTCTAGCTGAGGTTAAAAAAGATCTTATCTCCTATTGAAGTTGAAGAAGATCTTATCTCCTATACCAGAAGCCCTCTATCTGACTTAAGAAAGAAGTCTAGCTTAATCTTTTTATGTTATAGTTCACAAAAGATAGAAATGTCAAAATAAGAATTCTTTATTGAAAAGTGGCTATCGATATTACACATTGCAAGTTCTCAAAATTTTAATGTTGACATTATGTAGCTCCTCTATATCTTTTCTTACCGATGTCCCCCAACCATGATGTTGATGATTCCACACAGGGATTGGTCTCCTTAAGATCCTTTCCCCTGGGACTCCCTTGATTATAGAAGAGCCCTTGGTTACTCTCCTTTCCTCTCGGACCGATATCGCAGGAATCGATCCAAACGACCTTGCTGACTAGTTCTTCAATTTTATCTCGAAGCTGAAAATATTTCTCAGTATCATGACTTTAATCACGATGATACAAACAATACTTGCTTCAATTGTGCTTATTTGGAGAAGATCATAATCCTTCTGGTCTCGACAGCTAATTCTTAATTTTCATCAAAACTTGGATTTTTGAAGCATTCAAAGGAGTGTAGTCGTTGAATCTTCTAGGGGGGAGCTTCATCTTGTCTTTCTGTCCGAGCTTCTTGGTCGACAAGCTTGGGGAGGACTTTGGGCCCATCTACATTTTGGAGAAGTTCTAGAATGCGATCAAACCTTAGTTGACTTCTCCATAATTATGGGCTTGCTAGAGTCGCCCGCCTGCCGTTCTCCTATGGCTTCATCATCCTTTAGCTTGAAGGCTTTCTTAGCTCGGATGTAATTTTTTGTTTGGGCCAGCATGTCGGCGAAGTTCTTGAGGTACTTTTTCTTCAAGAAGAAAAGTAGATCATTCTTTTGAAGATCATCCTTTAGTACGACCATTCCAATGGTTTGGTCCAAGTTACGAACCTCTAGGACAGTAGCGTTGAAGTGGCTAATATAAGCTCGGATGGATTTTCTTTTCTTCTACTTGATGTTGATGAGAGAGTATGAACCTCACCTTAGATGTCAGCTGCTGATGAAGTGAGCTACAAACTGACGACTTATTTGATCAAAGAAGTAGATCATATTCGATTTAAGACTCGAGTAC
This sequence comes from Cocos nucifera, assembly GCA_006176705.1. Lineage (NCBI taxonomy): Eukaryota > Viridiplantae > Streptophyta > Magnoliopsida > Arecales > Arecaceae > Cocos > Cocos nucifera. Next base: position 461,712 of record QRFJ01001386.1, on the reverse strand, counting down.
TAATTTTTTGCTGCTCCCTTCAGAGTTGAGAGAAAAGCACAGCATAGAATGACATCTGATGCACCATAGAGTAGCATCATAGTCCAGAAGATCTCAAGGTAGTCCATCAGATTCGAGGTTCCATCGTATCTTTTGAACTAAGGAAGCTTGAAGTTCGATGGGATGGGCTTCTACATTATTTGGAGAGACAAAGAAGGATTGACGTAGATATCATCGATTTGAGTAGGAGCAGCATGGCAGAGCTCTTCTCTTCAATTCATCGATTCATTTCTTGAAGTTTCTGATCGAGATCTTCTCGATCATGAATCTCAAGGATCCTTTGGCTGAACAGTGGTAGGGATCTTTCGGGGGTGAAGTCATGGTTAGAATAAGAGTTTTCTACCCTTTGCTTTTTCTTTTCAGAGGTTACTAGCTAGCTTGCCTAGGTGGGCCTTTTTTGTATTAGATCTCGATATTTAGGTGAGATTCCCTCCGACCAGATCGGCATCGAAGGTCGCTGCATGGCCTGCACTACTTTAGTGAGGCCCTTAACCTACTAAACCAGTAGGTTGAACTACTCCAGATCCACCATAGGAGGAGGTTAAGGTACCAAAGATGGGATTGGAGCAACTGGATCTGGTTTAGATCTGATGGCAGAGACAGTAAATCATCGGATATAAGCCTTCCTTGGTGGCATCTTTTTGATAAACTGAAGGAGTTGAGAGTGGAAGAAGGAGGATATAGTCAACTGAACACTCCTTTTAGAACAAGGGCTCATAGTCTCTTTCTCTAACACCAATCCTGTTGGTGTAGAAAATAGTACCGACGTCGGAGTTGCTGGAGTGAAGGAAGATGAGACCACCGATGGGATCTATAAGAAAAAATCTAGATCGAAGGTAGGTGGCTCCGGTAGGATCCTCCGACGCTCAAGTTAGTTCTTCAGCCAACATGAATGGAGTGCTCAGAAGAAAATGAACAAAGTATCAAGTAGAGTATTAGAGATTTAAGAAAAAATATATTTAAAAGATCTTTTATATAGATGGAGCATATAACAAACTGATAGTAATAGTCGTAACTACCTGTTAGTGAGTCGTTTGGAGCCATGTAAAATTTTTTATAGAGGATGGTGTCCGTTGTTGCGACTTGCCAGTCTGTTGAAGATTGATGGCTGTAGTTCGGACAGGACCGTTACACCTATGAGCAAGCTATTAATAATGAAGAACTCTGCATCCCAGTAGTTCTTGGAGAGGTTCGATCATTTCTAAGATTTGGCGACTGGAAGGAGCTCGTCTGAAAGAAGTTTGTCGGGATTAATAGTAATCAGGGGTTGGCTAGTAGTTTGATGGTGAGGAGATCCTTCTGCTATCTTTGGCTTGTGCACCCAAGATTCTTGATGTAGGTATGCCAAGATTTGCCACTTACAACAAGATGTAGAAGTTCATCTGAGAAGAAGCTCTGCCAGTTCGAGACTCTTGACATGAGACCCAATTGTAATGACGAGATTTGGCTCGGAGGAGATCCGATTAAAAAGAAATTTGGCCAACTTCAAGATCGGCCAGACTGGACTATACAAGGATCGAATACTTAATCAAATACTTAGCTAACCACTTAGGCGACTGAAAGGAGTTCGACTAGAAGGAGATCGATTGGAAGAAGTTGGCTTGGCGATTGGAAGAAGTTTGATTGGAAGGAGTTCTTCTAAAAGAAGTTCTTCCAGAAGGAGTTCTTTTGGAAGGAGATCTTCTAGAAGGAGATCTTCTGGAAGGAGTTCTTCTGGAACAAGTCCTATTGGAAGGAGCTTTGTTGGGAGGAGCTTTGCTGAAAAGAGTTCTGCTAGGAGGAGTTCTGCTGGGGGGAGCTGAAGGAAAATCCTGATTTCCCGGTCCAGGTTCGTCCAGATTTGATTAGATCAAGAGATATATTTTAAAAATTTTCTCTTGATCTTAATCAGATCTTAATATATTTCAGATCTGATTCTTATTATTTTAATAAATAAAATAAAATAAGATAAATTAAATCAAATTCAATTTATCTGATTTGGGTAATCCTATTACCCTGTATTGATGATCCTGATTGCAGCGGAAGGTTCTGGATCTAGCCATGCAAGCGCCTGGCCTCTACCGGTATCCACTCGGGTTGGATCTGGAGATCCTCTTCTTCTCTATCACACCTCCAAAAATTAGATCTGGATCTGATCTGGAGGATCTTCAAAACTCTTTTGAAGATCTGCAGTCGTCCTTTTGCAGCAGCGCAGCCTTCTTGCTTTTGATCGCCTTTCTCTTGATCTGAATCGCACCAAACTAAGTCCAAAACTCCTTTTGGACGTGGAGAGCAAGGGAGAAGAGACTTGGCATGGAGAAGGAGGGGAGAGGCAGCCTTGGGGCGTATCTAATAGCATTGGAATTAGAGTTGGGCGCAGGGTCTTATTTATAGACTCTTGTGATCCAACTCCTCTTCTTCCCAACCAATCACAACCCTTTGTGAAATCAGATCTAAATCTGATTGGTTGGAATAGAGTCCCCTGGATTCCTCCTTAGAGGGCGCCTAAGACCAGTCAAACTGGATTCTTAGAAGAACTCTAATTGGAATCCAAAAGGAGGTGGAGTCCTTGTCCAACAAGGACTCCTAGGCGCCTCCAACTTGGGCACACGCCACCCTGGGTGGCGTGCGCCCTCTCTCCTTGCCAGGTTCTGGCAGGGGGACAGGCCCCCACCAGCTCTCCAATAGGTGCATGACATGTGGTCAAAAGTCAAAGTGTCAATGGTCAACGTTTGACCAGTCAAAGGTAGACTTTTGACCAAAGTCAAAGAACAAGAAATGGCAGGTGACCAAAAATGGCAGGTAATGTCTTACAAATAAGACAACCTATTCTGACTTGGACAACCTCCAGTCAGACCATATGAAGGCCTCTGATTGAGCACAAACTCCTTTGGCTCAGTCAGGACAACTTATTTATGATAGTAAAAGAAGAACGTTAGGTTCAATCGAGTGCTAGCACGATTTTCCTTGAACCTAATTGAATCTCATTCAGATCAATTGAACTAGATCAGTTCAATTGATGATCACCAGATTCAAACCCTTGTTTGTGTGACCCAGTTAGGTTCAGTTCTGTATGGTAATGGGATATGTCATGATCTCTATCATCGACATCATCGAAACTCCTTTCGATGGATCAGAACTCTTCTGATTCGAACAGCTAGAATGATCGATCATCTAAATCATTCTAATTGCTCCCAAAATCCACCAGTGACACCTAGCAGTATATGGTGGCAACCCATCAGAGCTGAATGCGAACCTCTTGGTGCAGCTACCTGTGTGATTTCAGTTCTTCTATCTTGAGCCCCGATCAGATTAGGGTTAAGGTGAACTCGTCAAACCCTAGTCTCTGTCATATGATGTAATCATTCGATTCGAGTCCAATGTGAAAATCTAAATAGAAACTCTTTCTATTATTTCACTCTGCCATGGCCATGGGCTTCTGGACTTGATTCTCATGATCATCATAGGGCTGCTCCTCTACCACCGAGGTAGATAGATTCCATCTTGATGCCAATCCAGTTCCTACAATGAACATGTCATAGCCAACATACACCTCAGGGTTCCATATGGCTAGGAGACCGAGTAATGGTGTAGTCAAACTATAACACCCTCAAGGTGAACTGCCGATGCATCTCAGGTCAAAGAACCAGACACACTACTGCAGCATCGAGTCAGTCATTGACGAGAAGGTAGACTTCCTAATGACTACTCGAGGTGGTCACGCTCAGTGCCCTCGTTCTCTAACGAGTACCTGTACTCTCGCTCCGGTGTCTCCACACCGTAGACTCAAGACTCATCTACTAAAGAGAAGCGATTGTACACCAACCTTCCGGATCAATCACCATCCTCGTGATGATCCTATGGTCGGGAGCAATGTTTATGAGTTAATAATGATTATTCATGTCTTAAATTTTCAACTCTTGAAAATATGAATTATCATTACCATTAACTCAAAGGATGTATCACAGACACTAAATACACATATGTGATAGAAAATAACCCATTTATTGATTTATAGTCAAAATTATAATTTTGCCCCTAGAAGTGTATTACAAGTGTCAGCCAATTCTGGCTTCTAGGGCACATATATATCTAACAATCTCCCACTTGTCCTAAAGCCAATTGGCTACAAGTCTAAGTCCCATCTTCTCAAGGTGGGCTTCGATCTTCTGCTGGCCCAACGGCTTTGTAAGTGGGTCTGCCACATTATCTGTGGAGTTGACTCTCTTGACCTCAACGTAACCCTTTCTCAAGGTAATCGCGGATGAGGATGGTATCACCGTTTGCTTGGAACTCTTCCAGCACACCAACACAAACAGACTGCCAGATGTCGACTTTCGATCATCTATATCGGACATGAAATCCTGAGTCTGTGTATCCCTGGACTTGGAGTTCTCCATTACCAAAGACCAACATCATATCCTTAGTTCTTCTCAAGTACTTAAGGATACATTTCACAGAAGTCCAGTGTTCTTCACCTGGATTTGACTGATATCTGCTTGTGACACTCACAGCATGGGCTATATCAGGTCGTGTACATAGCATGGCATACATGAGGCTCCCTATTGCAGAAGCATAAGGGATCTTGCTCATGCGTTCTATTTCCTCAGGTGTGCTGGGGCACATCTTCTTGGAAAGATGAATACCATGTCTGAAGGGTATTAATCCCCTCTTAGAGTTTTCCATACTAAACCTCTTTAGTACTTTCCTCTATGTACATCTTCTGTGAAAGTCCTAGCATCCTATTCGGTCTATCCCTATAGACCTTAATTCCTAGAATAAAGGATGCTTCACCTAGGTCTTTCATGGAGAATTCCTTGGACAACCACATCTTGACTGATGTCAACATGGGAATATCATTCCCAATAAGGAGGATGTCATCCACGTACAATACGAGGAAGACAACAGCGCTCCCACTGACCCTTTTGAAAACACATGGTTCCTCTTCATTTTTGATGAAACCAAACTTTTTGATCACATCATTGAAACGAGTGTTCCAGCTCCGAGATGCTTGCTTAAGTCCATATATGGACCTTTGCAGCTTGCAAACCTTGTGATCAGTATCACTGGATGTGAAACCTAGCGGCTGTTCCATATAGATATCTTCCTCAAGATATCCATTTAGGAATGCCGTTTTCACGTCCATTTGCCATATTTCATAATCGAAATAGGCTGCAACGGCAAGCAATGTGCGGATGGATTTTAGCATAGCTACTGGGGAAAAGGTATCCTGATAGTCAATGCCTTCGCGTTGACTATAACCTTTTGCCACCAGTCTAGCCTTGAATGTCTCCACATTCCCATCTGCACCAATCTTTCTCTTGAAGATCCATTTACACCCAATAGGTACTATACCTTCTGGTGGATCTACCAAGGTCCAGACTTGGTTTGAGTGCATCGAGTCAATTTCTGACTTGCATTGCCTCTAGCCATTTCTCGGAGTCGATATCTGATATCGCCTCGTTGTAGGTTTTGGGATCATCACCATGAGCACCATTACCTATGAGGAACATTTCCTCTACATCCTCTGAAATAATACCTAAGTATCTTTCAGGGGGACGGGAAACTCTTTCCGATCTACGAGGTGGAGGAGGTAGTGTTCTTATTGGCTCAACCTGATTTGGTTCCACTTGGTCCTTAGCTCGTTCTACTTGTGAGACTTTCTCATCAAGCTTAATCTGCTTTTCCAATGCCGCTATCTTGAATAAACTATTTTTCAAGAAAGATGGCATGTCGACTCACAATCACATTGTGGTCTTCTGGAATGTAGAAATAGTATCCTAATGACTCTTTAGGATATCCTATGAATCGAGCTCTAAAGGACCTAAACTCTAACTTGTCCGCTTGTTGTCTTTTGACATGAGCCGGACAACCCCAAATTCTGAGATGACTCAGACTTGGTTTCTTACCGTGCCATATCTCATACGGTGTGGTAGGAACGGTTTTAGAGGGAACCCTATTCAGTAGATAGATTGAAGTTAACAATGAGTGTCCCCAAAGAAAATCAGGGAGGTCTGTGAAGCTCATCATGGATCGAACCATATCCAATAGAGTCCGATTTCTCCGTTCTGAAACCCCGTTGAGTTGAGGTGTTCCTGGTGGAGTCCATTGAGAGACTATGCCATTTTTCTTGAGATAGTCTAGGAATTCCCGGCTAAGGTATTCACCTCCTCGATCTGATCGAAGAACCTTAATGGGTTTTCCAGTTTGTTTTTCTACTTCATGTCTGAATTCTTTGAACTTTTCAAAAGCTTCAGACTTATGTCTCATAAGATACACATACCCATACCTAGACAGATCATCGGTAAAGGTAATGAAGTAGACAAAATTGCCTCTAGCCGGCACATCAAATGGGCCGCACACATCAGTATGTACTAGGGCAAGGAGATCTGTGGCCCTCTCCCCATGTCCAACAAAAGGGAGTTTAGTCATTTTGCCTTGAAGACAAGATTCACAAGTTGGATATGACTCAAAAGTCAATGGACTCAATAGCCCATTTTTCTCCAATTTGTTGATCCTATCTTCTGCTATATGACCTAATCTCAGGTGCCATAGATATCTGTCGTTTGGACTATCCCTAGGTCGTTTGGCATTCACGTTTTGCTCGATAGTTAAAACAGGTACATCAATATGTAGCTGATAAAGACCATTAATAAGGAAAACCATTTGCAATTTTATTTCTTTCATAAAGAATGTTACAATGGTCCTTAAAGAAGGTGATCACATAACCTTCTTGTGCTAAGCATGAAACAGAAATCAAATTCCTGCTAGCTGCAGGCACATAATAACAGTCTTTTAAAACTAAGTCTAAACCAGATGGTAATCGAAGAGGGTATGTTCCCACGGCTACTGCAGCAACTCTTGCTCCATTACCGATGCGTAGGATCATGTCTCCATCCCTCAGCCTCCTGCTATCCTCAAGACCCTGCATAGAAGTGCACAGATGAGCACTAGAACCAGAGTCAAGCACCCAACTGGATGCAGAAGAAACCGTAAGGTTAGACTCAATAACGAGCATACCTCCAGAAGGACCTTCCTTCTTGTTCTTCAGGGTGGCCAGGTAAGTAGGGCAGTTCCGCTTCCAATGGCCGTCGCTGTTGCAATGGAAACACTTTCCTTTGCCATCGGACCTTTCTTCTTCGGTTCTGCCTTCTTCTTCTTTGATCCTTCCACCTTTTGCTTTTTCACAGACTTCTTTTTCTTTCCATAAGACTTTCTTTTGGAAGAAGTCCGTTCCATAGCAAGAACTGAGCCTTTAGAACCTTTCATAGAAAGCTCAGCGGTAACCAGCATATTCATTAACTCGGCCAAGGAATTTTGAAGTTTATGCATGTGGTAATTCATGATGAATTGCCCATATGCATCAGTCAAGGATTGCAGAATAATATCGTTCTGCAGGTCCAAGTCCAACTTCACACCGAGCTTCTCAAGCTCTTCCATGTCCTTGATCATTGTCAGACAGTGATCTTGGACTGACTGCCCATCACGCATCTTAGCCTTAAAAAGTCATTTTCGTGACTTGATATTTGGCTGCGCGACTCTGTTCACCAAACATCTCCTGCAGGTGAGCCAACATTTGGCGAGCAGTCCCGATATCTTCATGTTGGCGCTGGAGCTCATCAGACATCGAGCCCAACATGTAATATCTGGCCTTATTATCTTCGTCAATCCATTTTTCCAGAGACGCTCTCTGTTCAAGTGGATGGACGGAGCTGGTAAGGTGGGAGGGTCCTGGTCCAAAACATGGTGTTAACTTCTCTGAACCCAAAATAATTTTGTAGTTCCTGAGCCAATCTTTATAATTGGGTCCAGTCAGTCTATGTGTGTCCAGGATACGTGCCAATGGGTTGGACGCAGACATTTTTCCTGTAGAGAGTCAAAGATTCTAGTTAGATACTGTAATTTTGACTTGACCAATTTGTTTAGGAATTTTATTTTTAAACAAATTAGCTCCCACTATTTTCTCGGATCCCTACACTCCCTCTGTAGAGATGCGAAAATCTCCACGATTAATGATTTCTAGTGGGTGGTGCGGTCTCACCAACTGACTCATCACCTCACCTAACAGTTATTGGTGATGGGTTAGCCAATGAGTGAACAACTCTTGTTCAATGATTCTCTAATCATGGTGCACCCAAACTTGGTCTCTAATTCATGAATCTCACCGTATCCGGAATATTGATCCACTCCTTAGTTAAGTCAGACCCACCATTTGCATAGACTGGGTTCCTAATTGAGTCTCTCACCGTATCCGAAATATTGAGCCCAACTCATCCTCCAGCCCATAGCATCCAATGCCTAATAGACATGGTTGCATCTTCCCGGTGCAACTGAGCCACTGTATCCAGCCGAGAACAATCAACCCCGGGAAGGGCCCGCACATCTACAATGGTGGAAGACCTCAGACTTAATCTTTTCTTAGGGAGAATTGATTCAGGTCTCATTAAACTAGACTTGGCTTAGTCATAACAATTATGACTAACCTAGTGGCATGGGTTAGCTCGGATTATTGACCACCTCAGATCAGAACTGTGTCAACAGATATGGCCAGGTAAGTGAGACCGGTGGAAGGAATATGCCATTAACTCGTACAAGAACGCATTCAGGTCGAGTAGCTTCCAATTAAAAACCAGTCGGTCGTCTGTGCCAAACTTACCTTAGACACCAAATTGTTGAGTCAGAACCAATTGGGTTAGCCTACAATCCAGACTCTAACCTCTGAGCCTAATTAGGTCTTGCTTGATCGTGACTCGATCTTGACCCAGACTTAATCCTATTAGGCTGGTCAATTTAAGCATTGTTGATCCCATCTAACCAACTCTTGATTCGGTTTGATCAACCGCTTAGACCTAATTGAGCTACCCAAGCCCGAACCCAGTATTATGAATATGTCTTAGATCTGAAATTCTCAATTTTAGACCTAATTAATATTCCATAAACTTAATTCTTAATTAAGTAGGGTTCATAAACAAAATATGCACAATAAATCCTAGGGTTTCAGGATCTAGGGTTTTGCAGAAAGTAAGTTTTGGGATTTCTGATTAAGGACGAACACGCAGCACCCCTACACATCATAAGAACACCCCATCGAATGGGAAGAGAGGGCCTTTAAACCCTTCTTCGTTCTTATGACCGGACGGCCAAGAGGAACGCCTTAATCAGGAACATTCAATACTACAAAACAGTTTATAGATCTATATCATATATCTCATATACAAATTAGATCTAATCATGGCATATTTTGCATACATCTCATGTATCGAATCATGCATATTTTTAGATCTAAATTATCTCATAATAATCTAAAAAATTAGATTTAAATTGATCTAATCAAAATAAATTCTAATCTAGACAATTATGTAGAACTATTCTACAACTAGTCTAGACATGCATCAATCATATCTCATATGATATTTAAAATTAAATAATTTTTATTTGCTATTTTTTAGATGTTATTATAACACTTATAATATCAAAAAATAGTAAATAAAAGATCTAAAATATGATTTAATCAGATTAAATCAAAAACATGCAAGACTATTCTATAGAACTATTCTATTCTATTCTAGAACTAGTCATGCATATCTTCTAATCTTAGATCCAAATCATTTAATTTTAATTTTTTCTGATTTCAGATCTGATCACATCTCATGTGACATCTAAAATCATTTATTTTCTAATTAAAATAAATTTAAAATCAGATCTAAACAATTTAGAACCATGGCTCTGATACCAGTTGAAGGGAAATCCTGATTTCCCGATCCAGGTTCGTTCAGATCTGATCAGATCAAGAGATATATTTCAAAAAATTTTTCTCTTGATCTAATCAGATCTTGATATATTTTCAGATCTGATTCTTATTATTTTAATAAATAAAATAAAATAAGATAAATTAAATCAAATTTAATTTACCTGATTTGGGTAATCCTATTACCCTGTTGATGATCCTGATTGCAGCGGAAGGTTCTGGATCTAGCCACGCAAGCGCCTGGCCTCTACCGGTATCCACTCGGGTTGGATCTGGAGATCCTCTTCTTCTCTATCACACCTCCAAAAATTCAGATCTGGATCTGATCTGGAGGATCTTCAAAACTCTTTTGAAGATCTGCAGTCGTCCTTTTGCAGCAGCGCAGCCTTCTTGCTTTTGATCGCCTTTCCTTGATCTGAATCGCACCAACCTAAGTCCAAAACACCTTTTGGACGTGGAGAGCAAGGGGAGAAGAGACTATGGCATGGAGAAGGAGGGGAGAGGCAGCCTTGGGGGCGTTCTAATTAGCAATTGGAATTAGGGTTGGGCGCAGGGTCTTATTTATAGACCTCTTGTGATCCAACTCCTCTTCCTCTCAACCAATCACAACCCTTTGTGAAATCAGATCTAAATCTGATTGGTTGGAATAGAGACCCCTGGATTCCTCCTTAGAGGGCGCCTAAGACCAGTCAAACTGGATTCTTAGTAGAACTCTAATTGGAATCCAAAAAGGGAGGTGGAGTCCTTGTCCAACAAGGACTCCTAGGCGCCTCCTACTTGGGCTCACGCCACCCTTGGCGTGCGCCCTTCTCCTTGCCAGGTTCTGGCAGGGGGACAGGCCCCCACCAGCTCTCCAATAGGTGCATGACATGTGGTCAAAAGTCAAAGTGTCAATGGTCAACGTTTGACCAGTCAAAGGTAGACTTTTGACCAAAGTCAAAGAACAAGAAATGGCAGGTGACCAAAAATGGCAGGTAATGTCTTACAAATAAGACAACCTATTCTGACTTGGACAACCTCCAGTCAGACCATATGAAGGCCTCTGATTGAGCACAAACTCCTTTGGCTCAGTCAGGACAACTTATTTATGATAGTAAAAGAAGAACGTTAGGTTCAATCGAGTGCTAGCACGATTTCCTTGAACCTAATTGAATCTCATTCAGATCAATTGAACTAGATCAGTTCAATTGATGATCACCAGATTCAAACCCTTGTTTGTGTGACCCAGTTAGGTTCAGTTCTGTATGGTAATGGGATATGTCATGATCTCTATCATAGACATCATCGAAACTCCTTTCGATGGATCAGAACTCTTCTGATTCGAACAGCTAGAATGATCGATCATCTAAATCATTCTAATTGCTCCCAAAATCCACCAGTGACACCTAGCAGTATATGGTGGCAACCCATCAGAGCTGAATGCGAACCTCTTGGTGCAGCTACCTGTGTGATTCAGTTCTTCTATCTTGAGCCCCGATCAGATTAGGGTTAAGGTGAACTCGTCAAACCCTAGTCTCTGTCATATGATGTAATCATTCGATTCGAGTCCAATGTGAAAATCTAAATAGAAACTCTTTCTATTATTTCACTCTGCCATGGCCATGGGCTTCTGGACTTGATTCTCATGATCATCATAGGGCTACTCCTCTACCACCGAGGTAGATAGATCCCATCTTGATGCAATCCAGTTCCTACAATGAACATGTCATAGCCAACATACACCTCAGGGTTCCATATGGCTAGGAGACCGAGTAATGGTGTAGTCAAACTATAACACCCTCAAGGTGAACTGCCGATGCATCTCAGGTCAAAGAACCAGACACACTACTGCAGCATCGAGTCAGTCATTGACGAGAAGGTAGACTTCCTAATGACTACTCGAGGTGGTCACGCTCAGTGCCCTCATTCTCTAACGAGTACCTGTACTCTCGCTCCGGTGTCTCCACACCGTAGACTCAAGACTCATCTACTAAAGAGAAGCGATCGTACACCAACCTTCTGGATCAATCACCATCCTCGTGATGATCCTATGGTCGGGAGCTGTTTATGAGTTAATAATGATTATTCATGTCTTAAATTTTCAACTCTTGAAAATATGAATTATCATTACCATTAACTCAAAGGATGTATCACAGACACTAAATACACATGTGTGATAGAAAATAACCCATTTCATTAATTATAGTCAAAATTATAATTTTGCCCCTAGAAGTGTAATACAAGTGTCAGCCAATTTTGGCTTCTAGGGCACATATATCTAATAGGAGCTCTACTAGGAAGAGCTCTGCTGGAAAGATTTCTGCTGGAAAGAGTTTGGTTATCTTCAAGGTCGACCAATTTGGGCTATGCTGGGGTTCACTTCTTGGAGTCCTATTGTCTTTCTTAAGTCATGGATCATGGTCAATCAAATGGCAATTTTCTTCATTATTCAAATTCATCTAGATGAAGTTCTTCTTGCTTTATGAGTTCTGTAGTTAACTGGGAAAGCTGATAATGATAAAAAAGATCATCTTGCTCGCAGTCTTGACTGAAGTTCGATCATGGTTGCCACAACTCTAGGCAGTACTATACCAAATTCGGACACCCTACAAAGCTTTAGCAGGAGCCATTTTATCCCCAACATACATGGAGGCTCTCCAAGCTGGGCTAAGATTTTCCATCACTCTCTTTATCATCAAACATTTTCATTTTTTAAATATATCTTTTCTTCAGTCATCCCAAACTCCTTTCACTTTATTGTAGAATTTCTTACGCTTTGCCTTCTGGCCGAGGTCCAACCCTTAATTTTCTTATTTCAAATTTTCTTCACCTTTAAGCATCGTCCTTCTGCCAAAGATTGATGGTACATCTCATCTCAGTTCGGTAAGAAGGAATTGCTTAAAGGTGTCCCTTCCTTCATCAATAATTGGAAGAAAAAAAATTTCTTTGTATCCTATCCTTCAATCTAACTAAAACTTTCTTCTTGGGGTCAACTCAGAGATTCTATTCGTAGAGCTCCAGGGCTGGAACAGGAAGACCTTCATTCTACCAACATCCTTAAAAGTTATAAAGCCCCTCTACTAACCATTCTGGTAGATGACAAAATCCTGTACAACCTCAGCTTGAGTCATGTCAACCTTGTAGGTACTAACATGTGTTCTCTTTTTGTATTTACCTCTTTTTTCTAACTTTGGCCTGTCCATCTTTCATAAAAATGACTCTAGACGAGTTGAAATAGTTGACAAAAGGACTCCAGGCCCAGAAAAGGAAGTGCCATGCTTCTGAAAAGGCCTCTAAGTGAGCGAAGATCGAAGAATCAAGCTCGACCATCCCAGCCCAGGTGGCCTCTGCTCCAAAGGTCGAAGCATGCTCACTGACCTCGAGCTCTCTTGTCGAGGTTGTCGCTCTAGCACCTCTTGTAGAAAAGGAGGTGGAGAAGAGAAACAAAAAATCCATTGCAAAGAAAGTTTGGCTTCAGAAGAACTCTGGTAAATCTAGCAGTAACAACGCCGACCCGGATTGAGCTTTCCTTAATGATTGGGAGGTCGTTCAATCCCTCATGGAGGGCTGTGTCATTTCGGAGATAATTGAGAAGATCCTTCGGATGGATGACCAGGAGGAAAAGAAAGACTCATTTGTAGCCTTCCTTAACGTAGTCGCTTCTTCTTTTTCATACTTAGTTTAATATGTTTATGCTTAATTTTCAATCGTAACATTTGTTTTGCTGCTTGCAGTTGGGGCACCATCTCTTTGCAAATGTGGAGGCGGTCAGCCTTCATAAGGCCGAGGTTTCAAAGGCCTTGAAGGTGGCCAAAGAGTATAAGGCCGAAGTTGAATGTCTTAAGGAGACATACTTTGCTGAGTCGGGTGTCTCCAAGAAGTGCTTAAAAGAGAAGAACAGGTGTTGGTAGAGATGAAGGTCGCATTGGCTTGGAAGAGGAAAGAAGATCGAAGCCAAAATCGTCGAAGGGGAGAAGCGAGTGGTTGAAGCCATGAGGTAGGCCATTCTGGATTTCAAGTCTTTGAAGGAGCTAGAAGGCATTAAGATAATGTTTGCTCAAGAGGCTTTCAGCAAAAACTTTGACCTCTGCCAGCAGAAAGTTGTCGAGAAGTTTCCTGGACTAGACTTCGCCATTCTATTGGAGGATTCTTCTAATGACGAGGTGGAGCCTTCTGCAGTCGGAGTCGACCTCCCTCGCACCAAGCCTGCTATTGATGCTTTTGAGTCCACCAATGAGCCAGAACCTACCGAGGCTGCACCACGTTCTTCTGCTGCCCCTCTCCCAGAGATCGGAGATCTCTACTAGTTATATTTTTTTCCTTTCACATTCCATGTACTTAAACTTTTCAATCAATAAAATTAAATTTCTTCTCTTTTCATAACTTCATGTGTTGTGGTGTGCTAATAACTCAAAGTTTAGCTTGCAAGTATTGCCATCGAGCATGATCATGGACTGAAGCTGTGCCATTACCTCAGGCCAATCCTCTATAGGCTCATCTGAAAGCCTTAAAGAAAGAAGTTTGGCAAGCTAATAAGGAATTGAAGAAAATAAATAATGAACTTCAGAAGTCAAAGAACAACTACGCAATAACCTCGGTCGAGATCAACCATCTTCGTTAAGCTTTCAAGCAGGTCTTCAAAGAATATATGTCGAAAAAATATCACTTGTCCGTGGAGCTTGAAGGAACGTCAAAGCATGCAACGAGAAGTCGTGGACCTTGACTGTCAAAATCTATTCTTTTAAGATCAAACTTCGAGAGGTGAAAGAGAAAATCAATTAGTTGGAGAGGGGCTCGGCCTGGACTCAAAATCAGAGAAAATATGATTGGGACTGATCAAAGAAGTTCTTCGATCTTCAAAATCAGTTACACGTGGCCAAGGATGCATACAACACCTATAGGCTAGGCTGGTGCAATCAGATCGCCGAACTCAAAAGAAAACTTAAAGCAGCCAATGATGAAGTAGCTCGGCTTCAAAAGCGATTGGCAGACAGAGCTCAAGCTAGTGCAAGTGGAGATTCAAGTGAAGTTGCCTCTTTGAAGAATATCTTGGCAAATCTAACTAAGATGTATGATAAGAATAAGGCCGAGCTCCTTTAGCTAAGGATCCAAATGACTTATCAAGAAAATACCATGAAGGATGCTGAAGCTGAGTCCACGGTTCTAAGAAAAAGATTGAGAGAAGCTGAGGAAGACTCCCAAAAAGCTCAGAAGCTGCTCAGTGAAAGCTTGACGATGAGATGGAAACTTGAAGAAAAAGTGAATAACTTAAAACATGCTCTTGTAATGGCTGGGGTTGGCAGTCCGAAGTCTGAGTAGGACTTCAATTTTTCTTTCTTTTTTTTTTTTTCTGTAATTGATCTTGAGGACTTATGTAATGAACTTTAGTTTAATAAAATCATATTTTTTTCAATTATTCTTCTATGCTTTGTCTTGACTTGATGCTTGTGGGACTCTTAGTTTTTGTGTTATGTCCGACGTCGATATCATTTTAAAACAATAATTTTGATCCAACATTTCATAGACTTATCCTCCTTGTTTATGAATAGGGATCTTCTGAACTTGTTTAGGAGTAAGTATATTCTTCTATTTAGAAATTAGGAGTCTTTATATCCTTCACAAGGATCTTTATCCATGTTAGGATGAGGTCCTCCTTCTATTCTTAACATGGTTAACCTCCTATTTAAGAACTAGAGGCCTTCGTATTCCTCTTAGGGGTCTTCAGTAAAATGGCTTTTACCCTCGTTAGGATAAGATTCTTCTTCTATTCCTAACGAGATTTTTGGGGCATAAAAGGATCATTGAGAAGGCCTCTCCCCATGGGCTGTTGGAAGGGCCTCTCTCCAAGGGCATAAAAGGGTCGTTATAGGAGCCTCCCCCCTGGGGAACAATAGCTTCACCCTCGTTAAGACGAGATTAACCTTCTGTTTAAGAACCAGAGGCTTTTACCATTGTTAAGATGAGGTTAACTTTCTATTTAAGAACTGAAAGTCTTCATCCTCGTTAAGATGAAGTTAACCTCTTATTTAAGAACTGAAGGCCTTCCACTCCATTTAAGATGAAGCTTAGCTTAATCATTTACTGCCATAATTTAACTTGCACAAAAGATAGGAGTGTTAAGATAAAATTTTTTTTACTAAAATATGGTAATTGATAGTATATTCATAGATTTTTCAAATTTCAAGATCGAAATTTTATAGCTCCTCCAAGCTTCTTTATGTAGTAAATTCCTGGTCGGATGATTTTCTCGATTTCATAGGGATCTTTCTAGTTTAGGGCAAGCTTGCTTTGACTTTGGGATTGAGAAATCTCTGCTCATCGTAGCACCAAATCTTCAGTCTTAAATATTTTACTCCCAACTTTAGAATTATAGTATTGGACTATTTTTTGCTTGTAAGCTGCCAACTGAACTTGAGCTTTCTCCTACTTTTCTTTCAATAAATCAAGATTCACCCTGAGATCCTGCGAGTTGCTTTGTTCATTGAAGCTTTCAACTCATGTCGAGGAAAGTCCAAGTTTGAATGGAATGACTATCGGTAGTTTCAAAAGCCAGAGCAAATAAAGTTTTTCCTATCAACAACCTTTGAATGGTTCTATAGGCACAGAGTATATGATAGAGCTCATCCATCTATGTTCATTTTACCCACTCAAGTTTTGCCTTTATTTCTTGTAGCAGAGTTTTGTTGGTTACCTTGGCCTTGCTATTCACTTAAGGATGGGCCACAAATGTGAAATGATGAAAATATTCAAATCTTCATAGAATTCAGTAAATTTTGCCCCTACGAACTAGCACCTATTATCAATAATTAATGTCTGGGGTAGGCGGAACCTACATATTATAGATTTTTAAATAAAATCCTGCACTTTAGCTTCATTGATCTTTGCTAGGGATTCAGCCTCAGCCCACTTGGTGAAGTAGTCCACTGCCACCAAGAAAAATTTTTATTGCCTAGATGCTATGGAAAATGGTCTAAGTATATCCATTCTCTATTGTGCGAATGGCTATAGAGCACTCAAGGATGTAAGCAAGGAAGCTGGTCGCCTTTGAACATTAACATTTCTTTAACATTGATCTTATTTTCTTATATAGTCAACTGCATCCTACTGTATGGTCGGTCAATAATATTCTTATCGAAGTAGCTTATAAGACAAGGACCTAGCTCCGAGGTGATTGTTGTATACTCTATAAACTTTTCTCAAGGCATAATCGGCTTCAGATGGTCAGAGATATTTCAAAAGTGGTAGGGAGTAAGGCCTTTTATACAGCTTATCCTCATGTAAGATGTAGCGAGAGGACTAATTTCTCAATTTTTAAGCTTCTTTAGGATCTATAGAGAGAATGCCATCTTTGAGATATAGAACCAATGGATCGATCTAGTTGGGTCTACTTGTATTATTATTTGGGGTTCCTCCGAACTTGGATGCTGAAGAACTTTGAAGAAAACCTTCTTTGGCAACTCATTCAAAGCTAGAGTAGCCAATTTGGATAAAAAATTGGCTCTAGAATTTTCCATCCTTAGGATTTATTGAATGTCAAAATTTTTAAAGACCGAGGTCAAGTTTTTCACTTTGTCTAAATACTTTTTCATACTTTTTTCTCGAGCTTCATAGCTGCCATTCACATGCCTCACTACCAATTACGAATCGCTATAGGCTTTCATATGATCTACCCTCAATTCTTTGGCTATTTTCAATCCTACAATCAGAGCTTCATATTCTGTCCCATTATTGATAGCAGAAAATTCAAAGCATAGCACATATTCAGTAAAAACCTCTTTTGGATTAATAAGGATCAAGCCTGCACTTGCTCCAGAAGCATTGAACGAGCCATCAACATATAGGGCTTAAAAATCTTTAGAAAGATCCACTTTCTCTTCAAGAGAGTTTGGCTGGAAACTAGAAGTGCTGACTTCTTATTGTTCTGGCTCTGCCGGCTCTATGATAGTACATTTTACCATAAAGTTGGCTAGTATTTATGCTTTAATAGATGGCCAAGGTTGGAACTTGATATCAAATTTAGTGACCTCGATTACCCATTTTGCAATTCTTCCAGAGATATCCGATCGATAAAGGACTATCTTTATAGGCTGATTCATGAGAATTGTTATTATATGCTCTTGAAAGTAGGGTCAAAGCTTGCTGGTTGCAATCAACAAAGCATAAGTTAGCTTTTCTAATTTGATATACCTTGTTTCCATATCTCTTAAAACTCGGCTTATGTAATAGAGACTTTTGAACTTTATTCTTCTCTCTAATTAAGACAGCTCTGATGGCCATGAGAGATACTACTAGATATAAGAATAACTCTTCACCAGACTCGGGCTTGACAAGGAGTGAAGGTGAGCTAAGGTAGTTCTTCAATTCTTTAAAGGCTTGCTGGCACTCAAAGGTCCTAAAGAAGTTCTTTGGTTACTTGAGCACTTGAAAGAAGGGTATGCAGCATTCCGTTGATCTTAAAACAAAATGATTTAGAGATGCAATCTTTTCCGTCAGGCACTAAACTTCTTTTATTATCTTAAAAATGATCATCTCTTGGATAGCTCGGATCTTTTTCAGGTTTGCTTTGATGTCGCGCCTTGACACCATGAATTTTAAAAACTTTTTTGAGATCACTCTAAAAGCATATTTAGTTGGATTTAGCTTTATCTTGTACTTTTGGAGAGTGTTGAATGTCTCTTCTGGGTTGGCGATGTGGTTCCTTGAAGATCGGCTTTTGACAAGTATATCATCCACGTAAACTTTCATGTTGCGGTCGATCTGTTCTTTAAAGATTTTATTCATCAAATGCTGATAAGTTGTACCTATATTTTTGAGTCTAAATAACATGATTCTGTAATAATAAAGATCACGATCAGTAATAAAAGTAGTTTTCTCCTCATCTTTAGGTGCCATCTAGATTTAGTTATAGCCCGAGAAGGCATCCATGAAGGTGAGGAGCTCACGGCCTGAAGTTGCATCCATTAGTTAGTCAATTTTGGATAGAGGATAGTTATCTTTTAGGTAGATCTTATTTAGATCGGTGAATTCTATGCACATCCTTCACTTGCCTTTAGCCGTCTTGACAAGAACTATATTTACAATCCAATCTAGATAGGATACCTTCTAGATGAATTTGGCTTTGAGGAGCTTGTCTATCTCATCTGCAATCATCTTCTATCGCTCTGGTGTGAAACTTTGCTTCTTTTATTTCATAGATCAATGTTTGGAGTCCACACTTATGTGGTGTTCCATTATCTCTGCATCTATTCTAGGCATATCTGCAGGAATCCAAGCAAAAACATCGGCGTTCCTTCTTAGAAAGGTGAGAAGCTGTCTTTTAACCTCTTCTTCCAGATTGGGGCCGATTTGAACCGTATGGTTCTTATTTCCATCATTTAAGAAAACTACAATGAGGTTGTCAATTGGTTCTCCTTGCTCCTCAGTCAGATCATCACGAACGTCAAGTCCATCCATTGGACAAAGCTCGGACTGCTTTTCTCCTTGTAGAGTAGTTGTATAACAATAATGTGCCAGGGCTTGATCTCTTCTGACTTCTCCAACTCCATACTCTATTGAAAACTTCATCTTCAAATAATAAGTTGACACCATAGCTCGGAGTGCATTCAACCTGGATCATTTAAGGTTAGCATTATAGGTAGAAGGAGCCTTTACTACCAAAAAATTATTTTGAGTTTTGGCCTGGTGTGACTAGCAGAGTGATTATTCCTTCAATCGATACTGCATCTTCGATGAACCCTACTAATGGAGAGTTTAGTGGCCCCATGCAATTATCAGGTATAGACATTTTAGAGAAAGTATCATAAAACAAGATATCAATCAAATTTTTATTATCTATCAAGACGTGGCGTACATCATAATTTATAATATTTAAAGAAATTACAAGCATATCATCATGCAAAAATTGAATCCCTTGTGTATCTTCTTTAGTGAAAGTAATGGATATTTTAGTTCTTTGCTTTTTTGCTGACTCTACTGATTCACTGGCCTCTTCTCATCGATGTCTTCCAACAATTGTGTTGATGATTTCAAGTGGGGGCTGGTCTTCTTGTGGTTCTTTTCTTCGAGATGGTTTTGGCTATAGAAGAGCTCTCGACTGTCTTCCTTTCTTTTCGACCGACATTATAGAAATCGATCCAGCCGACCTCATTTGATCAGCTCTTCAATTTTATCCTGGAGCTGAATACATTCTTCAGTATCAAGATCGTGATCATGATGGTATAGACGGTACTTATTTGGATTGCACTTGCTTGGATGAGGCCACATCTTGTCCGACCTCGGTAGTTGCTCTTTGATTTCCATCAGAACCTAAGTTTTTGGAGCATTCAGAAAAGAATAGTAGTGGAACCTTCTGGGAGGGGGGCTTCGCCACATCCTTCGATTTGAGCTTCTTGGCTGATGGGCTCGAGGTGGAGTCCAGGCTTATCTGCATTCAGGAGGGATTCTAGAACACGGTCGAACTTTACTTGGCTTCTCCACAGGCACGAGCTTGCTATATTCTTCAATCTGCCGCTCTCCTACGGCCTCATCATCCCGAAGGTTGAAAGCTTTTTCAGCTCAGGCATAACTCTCAGCCCGAGCTAGCATGTCAGCAAAGTTTTTGGGATACTTCTTCTCTAAAAGTAAGAGGAGATAATTCTTCAGAAGGTTGCCCTTCAAAGCGGCCATAGCAATAGATTAGTGTAGATTTTGGACCTCTAGAGCAGCAGCATTGAAGTAGTTGATATTGGCTCAAATGGACTCTCTTTCATTCTATTTGATGTTGATGAGAGAATTTGAGCTCCATCTCGGACGTCAACTGCTAACAAAATAAGCTATAAATTGATAGCTCAACTAATCAAAAAAATAAATGGTATCCGACTTGAGGTTCGAGTACTAGTTTCTTATTGCACCCTTTAGGATGGATGAAAAAGCTTGGCATAAAATGACATCTGGTGCGCCATAGAATAGCATCATAGTCCAGAAGGCTTCGAGGTAGTCGACAGGATCCGAAGTCTCATCCTAACTCTCAAACTAGAAAAGTTTAAAATTCAGCAGGATGGGCTCCTGTATAAATTGGATAGCGAATGGTGAATCGGTGCAGATGTCGTCGTTGCAGACAGGGGTGGTATGGTAGAGCTCCTCAATCTACGATTCATCTTCTGAAGCTTTTGATTGAGGGTATCATCTTGATCATAAATCTCAAAGTATGGTAGATTTGACAAGGGTAGGAACTTCCTTCGGATGGAGTCATGCTCAGAGCAAGAGCTCTCTGCTTTTTATTTTTCTTTCTCGAGATTCTCTAGCTAGCTTCTTCATGTGGATCTTTCTTGTGTCAGATCTTGACATTCCGACGATGATTTTTCTAGTGGTGCCGATGACAGAACTTGTTGCATGGCCTGCACAGCCTCCGTGAGGCCTCTTATACTACTACAAAAAGAGCCTAAGATAGCGCATACTATGATAGAAATTTTTGAAATTACTGCAATAGAATCTACGACAGCGGTTACAAAAAATCGCTGCTATAGATTCGACCTATAGCAGCGGTTATAACAAATCGCTGCCATAGTCCGATCTATGATAGCGATTTTTGGTAATCACTGCCATAGGTCTGACTTATAGCAATGGTTTCTTGTAACCGCTGCCATATGTCGGATCTATAGCAGCAGTTATCAAAAGTTGCTATCATATAATCGCTGCTATACGTCGATCTATGGCAGTGATTATTTATAATCACTACAATATATATATTTTCTAAATAATATATAATTTTAAAATTTAATGTCCATCTTTATCATTCATTATCTAAATAATTATTATTAGAGTATCATCGTAAAAGATCACCTCGATCTGATGGTCCTAGCTTCATCGATCAGAAAAATTTGATTTTGATGATTAAGAACGACGATGCGATGATTTGATAGATGGAGACCTTTGATAGATCCAAAAATCTATAACAATGATCTCAGTTATGTTTATAGCATACTATCAAAGTTTCACTTCAATCGAATATCATTATCTAGGTCAATTTAGTATAGGTTAATTTCGATCATTAAATGATAAACGAGTGATCAAAGAACTAGATAGTGTCCGATTATGAGATAATTTTTTTTATAAATAATTTTGGCTACTATTTTAATCATTTTTGATAGTGGTGATTATAAAATTCAACTTGTGAGACTAAAAATGATCTAAAACTATATGTCGCCTGATAACCATTCTTAAACTCCATTGGTTGTTATTTATATATACTCGTGTCTTTGTAATATCTGCTTAACATGAATAGTTCATATAAAAATAATTTAAATTTTACTATCATCATCACATAAAATGATTAAAATTAACGAACATCATTTAGCTCTTTGATCACTTATTTCTAATTTAATAGTCGAAATCATTCCATACTAAATTGACCATGATAACGATATCCGATTGAAGTAAAACTTTGATAGTATGTTACAAATATCATCAAGATCATCATTGTAGATTTTTAGATCGATCGAAGGTCTTCATCTATCAGTCATCGCATCATCATTCGTGATTGTTGAAATTAAATTTTTTTGATCAATGAAGCTAGAGCCATCGGATCGAGGTGATCTTTTGTGACGATACTCTAATGATAATTATTTAGATAATAAATAGTGAAGATGAATATTAAATTTTAAAATTATATAATATTAAAAAAATAAAATAAATTATTTTCAATCTACAGCAGTGGTTACTAAAAATCGCTGCTATAGATTTATGACAGCGGTTATAAATTGCTGCCGTGGAGCATCGCTGCTATAGATCTATGGCAGCAGTTTGAAAATCATTATTGTATGTTAGATTAAAAATCTTTAATTTTTTTTTTCTTTCGTGCGTGCTCTCTCTCTCCCTCCTCTCCGTTGTCGGTGGGACTCCATCCATCCTCGACCACGGCCTTCCGCCCCCCACCCTCCCCATCCCCGACCGTGGCCACCCGGCCCCAGCCCTCTCCATCCTCGACCGTCGCCGCCCGCCCTCGCCCTCCCATCCCCATCCCAGCCACCCACCACCCGCCCTCCCATCCCCGACCGTCGTCGCCCCTTGCCCTCCCCATTTTCAGCCGCTTGCCCCTTGTCCTCCCCATCCCCCGATCCATGCCCCTTGTCCTCCCCATCCTCGGCGCTCGCCCCCCCGCCCTTCCATCCCCGGTCGCTCGGCCCCCACCCTCCCCATCCCCGGCCACTCACCCCCTACCCTCCGACCCATCCCTGGCCGCCAGTGGTCCACCCTTTGCCCTCCCCATCCCCTAGCCTCCCTTTCATGGTGCCCCTTTAGGCCCCCTCTCCCTCTCTCACTCTTTCCTCTTTCTCTTTCTCTCTCTTCTCTCTCTATCTCACTATCTTGCTATTATTTTGTAGGTTATCTCTAGCACCATTGTCTTCCTCCAGCACCATCGTCGGCGACCCTTGGAGCTTTCGATGCGACCCCCTCTCTATAGTCGTAGGTATATTTTTTATTTTAATTTTATAGTATTATTTATTAATTACTGGATTAGACCTATCAATGGGTCAGGTTCGGATTGAAATCTTGATATTCAGATCCAAACTCAATTTTAATTACTGGTATCGAACTCGAATCTGAATATCCGATGGGTCCGTACTTGAAGTATCAGATCCAGATCCTAATGGATCCCGGGTATCCGGACTCGATTTTGGGATTCGAAAATAAGAAAGAAAGAGGGAGAGAGGGAGAGGGGGTTCGACCTCGTCGCCATCGTTGGTGAGGGAGACCGAGAGAGATAGAGAGAGGGAGGGAGGGGGTCCGACCTTGCCGACGAGGGAGATCGAGAGAGTGAGAGAGGGAGGGAGGGGTTCGACCTCGCCGCCATCGCCGATGAGAGAGATTGAGAGAGGAAGAGAGGGAGGGAGGGGGTCCATCACCGTCAACTGGCCATGCTTGGGCCATGTCGTGCCGATAGACCATGCTGTATCTTGGGTTGTGTCGTGCCGTGTCATGCCTTGGACCATGCCATGTTGGTAGGCTGTGCCGTATCATGCCGTATCGATAGTTCATGCCTTGGGCTGTGTCGTATCGTGCCGTATCGATAGTTTGTGCCTTGGGCTATGTCGTGTCGACCGCTAAGAGAACCTCCGATCACTAAGAGAACCCCTAGCCGCTAAGAGAACTCCCGTCTTATTGCTTTTGTTTATTGCATTGCATAGCGATAAACCCGTCAATTGATTAGTGTACATAATCTTTGGTATACGTATATTTATATATAATTGTACGGATGGTACCTAGGCATATCTTTAATTATTGTTCAACATGTTATATTGGTTAATGTTCATTAACATTGTAGATCACGATGGCACCGAAATGCCATCTAGCTTTCACCCCTGCCTCTAGATGGGTTACGCGGAGTTCAGCATCTGAGGAGCAGTCAAAGCATACTCCATCCACCTCTACATCGACTGCTCAGGGATCTCCACCGTTGGCATCTGCTCCATCGGCATCATCCAGTACACCACCGGCATCTAAGTCTCTATCGTCATCCATATCTCTGACACATGCTACTCTACCAGCATCTGAGTATATATTTTTATTATATTATTTATTTATTTTTTATATAGTACTTATATACTTATATATTTGTATAATGTATTTTCATTGTAGATGCATCATCCAATAGGATATTTTATGGTCTCACATGTATGGCGCATGTGTGGAACCATCAGCATTAGATGATAGTACAGTATGATCCGGAGGAGAGGTCAGTAGGGAAGACCACGTGGGAGATGCATTTTTTTTTAAAATACTTGTGAGACGGTTAGATATTATTCCCGTAGAGCCTAAAGACTGACGATTGATGGATGATACTGTCAAAGATCGAGTGTGGGAGGAGATATGGGTAAGTGCATCTTAATTATATTTATGTATTTTATATATTTATACTATATTTGATTAGAATAATTTTGTAACTGACTTTCGATAACTTTGTGCAGAAGAGGTATGACTTTTTTGATCACAAGAGGGCTCGAGATGTCCGACTGAAGAAGATCAGAAAGTTGTACCGGGGCTACAAGGTCAACCTCCATAGAGGATGGCTCGAGCACTGATGAGACACTCCAGAGGAGCTTGTTTCTTAGATATAGGACTGTCCTCCGAGTCAATGAGAGAGGATGGTTACACATTGGAGGAGTCAGGAGTTCGAGGTAAAATTACTAACTTTTAAATTTTTCAATATACTTAAAGTTATATTTAAATATTTTTTAAATATTTATTATTTATTTAAATACTTGTTAGGCTACCTTCCATCAGAATCGAAAGAACCAGACAGTCCATGAGTATACGCACACTCTTGATCGTGAGTCTATGACTCGTCATGTGCATAGAGAGGTAATAAATTCTAAATTTTACTAAATAAATTAAATTGATATTTTCTTTCATATTTATGATAAACTGATCCATTGTTATAGCTGATGAGAGATAGAGTGATGCCCAGCTGTAGTAAGATCTTCCAATCCAGCTGTACGGACAAGAAGGGCAGACCAATGAATGCCGCGATCGAGAAAATTTTTGTAAGTATTAAATATATTAGTATATATAATTAGTATTATAGCATTTCTTATAAAATTTTATTTATATTTATAATTACAGGATCGGTTAGATGCGCTCGTAAGCGAGGATCCGAATACCTTTGGCCCCCATGACCATCTATCTCAGGTCTTGGGGCCTGAGCACTCTAGGAGGATCTGATGCAGGCCCGGACATACGCTGACCAGCTGTTGGTCAGAGGCGAGCATCTTTTCATAGGCTTCTGGTATTATCAGTCGGAAGGAGCTTAAGGCAACGTTGGCATGGATAGATCATGCTGCGATGCGAGCAGATCGGGCTATGGAGCGCACATCTCATCTGGAGGACATCGTGAGAGACATGGTGTCGACGCTCAGTACGCATTTTGAAGATGCCTTCACGGGCTTTGAGGATATATTGGCACGCATTCCAGCTCCGGCTCTAGCTCCAGCTCTAGCTCGTGCTCCATCTTCCGAGGATGATGATGATGTAGATTTAGGAGATTTTTGATGTATTTTTTTTAAAAATATTATAATAAATTTTATTCGATAATAAAATTTTAGCATTTTAAAAATATTTTTATGTTTATAATATTTTTTTATATTATATATCTCTGCATTTATCAGGTAAAATATATAAAAAAATTAAAAATTTTATATTTTTTAGTTATTCAGAAGCTATGGCAGCGGTTGTAAAACTGCTGTCATAGGCTATGTGTCAACCATTGTATTAGACTTATGGCAGTGGTTATGTAATCGCTTCCATAGACAAGCCTATGGCAGCGGTTTCATAACCACTGCCATAGACCGATCTATCATAGCGGTTCTATAACCACTGCCATAGACAAGCCTATGGCAGTGGTTTGAAAACCACTGCAATAGACTTCTATGACAGCGATTTTCATAACCGCTGCAACAACCGCTTCCATAGACCTACGATGATGGCTGCAGTGGCAGCGGTTAGCTAACCGCTGCCATATACTATAGTAGTGATTTTTGAGCTATGGCAGTGGTTACAAACCACTGCCGTAGCTCATTTCTGTAGTAGTGTTACCTGCTATAGTAGCAAGTTGAACTGGTTTATATCCACCAATGTTGTAGATAAAGAAGGTTAGGGTGCAGACGATGGAGTTGAAATTGGTTGGTCGGTTGGTTCCTGGTTGGATCTGACGGTGGTGGTGATGGATTCTTGAGAGGATGCTCTCCTGGGCGGCATCTTGCTGGAACAGAGGAAGAACTAGGTAGTCCTTTTAGAACAAGGGCTCACTAGGTCCCTTCCTTTAGCACCAATCCTATTGGTGCAAAAAATAAACTGCCGCTGGGGTGTGTTGGAGGCGGAGTGGAGATCTCACCAGTGAGACCTGCAAGACAAAATCGAGACTAGAAGTGGGTGGCTCCAGTGTGGATCCTCTGATAGTCAAATTAGTTCTCTAGTCAATAAGAATGGAGTACGCAAGATATTAGCATGGAGAAGAGAGCTTCAAGAAGAAAACATATATGGAGGATCCTATTTATAGATGGAGCCTATAATAGATTGATAGTGACAGCCACAATAAAATATCAAAAGATTGTTCGGACCACTTGGAGTTTGTTACGGAGAGTGGGCTATCATTTATCGTGATTTGTTAATGATTGAATATTATTTGTTGGAGTTTGGATGGAAGATTGGAGGCTTTCGAGCTTGGTTGTGAGCCATTCATGCTGAGATTAAGTTGTTGGAGCTTAAGATCGGGCTGATTGAACTTGAAGGTTGGCCTTTATATTGAGGGTGGTGAGTTTATGGGTTAGGCTCCAAGTTTGAACCTTGGCAGAGCTGTCTTGATGGCTTTCAGAAGCTCGACCGCCTTCAAGGTCGGCCGAGAGCGGGCATAGATACTTTGGTCTGCAGGGCTGAAGGTCAGAAGGGGATGATAGATTGTTCAATTAAGACCGTGGCCAACCTATCTTGAGGAAGTTTAGTCTGAGGCTTAATGCTTATAGAGTGGTTGTTGCTTATCTCAGGTTGAGGATCGGGCTTATATTGGTGATGAGATTCTTTTTCCGACTCAAGTTCATCTGGCTGAGGTCCTCGGTGTAGCCTTGGTAAGATTTACTATTCATAGGATGAAGTAGAAGAGCTCAACTGGCATATAAGATCAGGCATTAACAGAGGTTGTTGTCATTTTTGGGACGAGCTACCTTCAGTCGAGGCTCTGAATTTGGTCAAACCCGTAGGCCGATCTTTTGGAATTTATCTGGATCAGAGGATGGTCTTAATTGAAGTTCAGACATGGTTGGCGTAACTTCTGATGATACTGTATCAAGGTCAGATCTTACCGAACTTCGATAGGAGCCATTTTATCCCTAACAAAATCCTTATTTTTGCAACATGAAAAATTGAGTCGGTACACCAAAAATTATGATCACCCGGCCCGTTCGGAAAACCTTGGAAACAAACAGTAGGGTACTGGTTTGAGGACACTATTCTATTGTCCAAAATTATCGCTGGAAAGACAAAAATGTAACAAAATTAAAGCATAAGAACCCCAAAATAACAATCAAACATCAAAGCTTTAACGCTATGATTTCAAGATGGAGGTTTTTTTTTCTTTCGTTCTTCTCACCATCCAAGTTCTGACATAGCATGTGGCAAGCTGAGGACACCGGCGCCGACCATGGCCGCGACATTGTGGAATGCTGAGTACCACCACTTGGCATTCCGGGATGAGGTGATTGGCAGCCAATCATCAATGTTCTTCTCCTTCTCGGACTATACATTATTGCATAGAGTTGTATTCATCATGCCAAATTCAACAACAGAATCAGAAACCAGAGGCCGGATAATAAGAGACTCAAATATAAAACACAATATGAGCAACCCTTTATGTTATTATTACTAGCCATCCTTTATGTCTACAAAAATCTGACCAAAAACAATGCAACGAAGGATGGTTTTCATTTACTGTTTATATATATAGTTTTAATTATTAGCTTTAATGTGAAGGTTTAGTAGGAGATGGATATGGATGAAATCTTTGGTGCGGATCTAAGCGAATTGGAGGAGGATAGAAGATTCAGTGAATCTGCTATGTGGTGGCATGCTAAGGCTATTGCACCAAAAAGGCCAAAGTAGAAGGTTTTCTCCCGATAAATAAAATATATTATACCATGCATGTATAGATATATCCATCATAATTAGAAAATAAAATATTTAAAAATTAAGCTGGAAGATTACTTGCGGAATCTTACAATATGATGTGCAAGGTTTCAACAAATTGGCTATCTTGGTGGGTAAGGATGACTTATGATGGGATGAAAGTGATCTCATTTTATCTCAGTTTATCTCAGCCAAGATTGAAAATATAAGTATTTTTAGAAGGAAATTATAATATTATCTTAATTTTTTTTGATAATTTGATATAACATAACTTACATATCAAAATAATGGTTATAAAATAAAAAAAAAAAATGATTGATATATTGATATTGTATTAGCTGGTATCCTATAGACATTTAAGATTTTATACATATTATATGACTAGCAATAGTTGATATGAATCAATACCTCACTTATGTGATGGTATTTCTATCATAAGTTATTATCTATTCGACGAAAGCATACAGAATAAAATTCTTAAAGTACAAAATTTATTGTGTAATATTGTTTTGATTGGTGAAAAAAGAAAAAGGCCATTACATAATGGATAGGTGGACAGGACAAAGAGAGAGAGAATCAATAAGAGTGGAGTTTTATCTCCATTTTTTTTTAAAATTTCAAATTGACATGCATATATAGAGAGATAAGACCATCGGATTTTATGGAGATACATAGAGTAGTATATGGGGATATTTCTAACCTTTTTAGTTTTTAAAAACATATATAATTTTGTAAATAGAATAAATTTGATAAATGTTTTTAAACTTTTTGAACTAAGAAAATAAAAGGAGCTAATTACAGGAAATGAGAGGAGAAGATGCTAAACTTGGGAAGAAAGGAGAATTTATAAATTCATATTCATAATTTTATATATCATTTTTTACCATTTTTAAAATTTATGTATCATTTTTTTAAATAAATTGCTTACTCTTCTATTACCTAAATTCATATTCATAATTGTATTATCCCTCCTCCTCATTACGTGGGTATCATACATATTTCAGCTATTCATCTGGTAAATAAAGCACCATAGTAGCTGGAAAACAATGGTAATTTTTCTAACAATCATTTCTAGATATTATTTGATTACAATAGCTGTTATATAATAAAAATAACAACTATCATTTGCCATTTTCATTATTTATCTGATGAAGGTTTTAACGGTAAAGTTAGTAAAGTTTCTATATTTTTTTTTAATAAAAAAATTCCTCAGATGTTACATAATTTAACCATTTAATAGTAAAAATTTGAATCCAATTCCTGCCTTTGTATAATTAATATTATTTTGAATCCATCTCCTAGTTTTATATATTATTTTTATATTTAAGTTTGGTTTTTTTTGATAAGCCGTCTATGTTAAATTTTAATACTTAAATTTTGTTTGAAGCTATGGCATCAATAAGTCCACAAAGTCATGCTTCGGACCACAGCATGCCATTACGTCCTGGGCCTTGACTTTTCAAGTCAACAGTGGCAGCAGTAACGCTTGCAAGATGTTTACCATTTATCCATCCCTATGCAAGTATTATAAGATGTTTCTTTAAAACAATCGCAAGACCTAATAGTCCACCTAAGGAGGAAAAAAAAAAGCTAAACTTTTTTTTTATCCCAATATTAAATCTCTGATATTACCAAAAACAATATCTCTCTAATTTTTATTCTAGGTCTTTGAATTTCCTTACCAAACTTAATTTATTAATATCCATATTACATGTACATCTACCATCCATACAAGATTATGAAATAATTTAGCAATGAAATTTGGGGTCATACCAAGGTTTTTAGTAAAATATACTTGTCTTATAGAGAAAATATCCGAGAATAAAATAATAATTGCTGCAACTGTTAAGCAAAAATTAATTATAAATTGATAACAATATTATTTGCTGAAGTCACTATTTGCTATTAAAAAACAAAAAAGTTCTGCCAATTGATGGAACTTAAAAATTATTTTATTTAGATAAGATGAAGAAATTAAAAGATAGCCAGCTAGTCAAAATAAAACATTATCATAACTATTAATTTAAATTTGGAGTGCAATTAATTAACTACTAGGTACAAGTGTATAGCTTGTGCAATTAGCTGATTGTCTGGCTAACAAATTGCTGAATCTGAATCTGAGAATTAACCGGCACATGGCCACAGCCTAAACTGGCGGACCCTCCAATACTTGGCCCCCCTCCATTGAAGCCCCATCCGGTTAGAATTCTACTGTCTCTCTCTCTCTCGCTCCCCCTGCTTTTTGTAAAGATATATAGGCCCCTTTGCAGCATCAAAAAGAGAAGAATGGAATAACTAAAGCGCAAGATCTCAACACAAAGCTGGGTCCTGAACTCCTAATTGTAAGAGAGGGACTTCTATTCTTTCCAAGAACTAAAAGAGAGGCAGAAAGAGAAAAGAGAAAGATTATGTGATTGTCCATACCCTGCTTCTTATATAATATGATTCTGGGGGACTAGGAGGAGCTTGCGTTCCCATGGCTGCAGAAATAATATCTAACTACAAAGTTGACCAAAAGCACTGGGACTAGAGTGGAAGGGAAAAAGGGAGGGAGGGAGGAGAAGTGAACAAGTGTTGGGAAGAGATGGTGGAGAGGAGAATGGATCTATAGAAAAGATGAGAGAGTGGAGGAGAGAATGGATATATACAGAGAGAGGGGAAGAAAGTGATAAAAAAAATTTTGGTTGACTCGAAGACTCTCAAACTGATAAAAAAAAAAACAAAATTTCCTCATACCACATGCACAACTCTTATAAAAAATATTATATGTCACAATATTTGTGTGAACCATATTTCCCTTGTTTCCAGATTCCAATTTGTCTCAATCTTCAGTCGGTCAAGTCTGTCAGTAGGAGGATAAAACTTTTGGGGTCAATGCAGATTTCTAATTTATTCTTCAAATAAAAAATCATTATCTTTTATCTTTGTCTGGTTGATAAAAATTAATTTTATCGTTTTTTTATTTAATATATGAAGTTTATATTTATCTAGTTAATGGAGTGTATCTTTTACGTGGTTTTCTTGGTCTTTTTGGGAAATCCAGCTGAGTTGAGTTGGATCCCACTGGATTTCCCGTTAATAAATTTTTTTTTTTAGGACCGTTGGATCATGGATAGCTAAGAATATGATTTTTATATATTTAATGCATTTAAATACAGGCCCATTTTTTTAAAAAAAAATTATATAAAAATCAATACAATCCCTCTCAAACACAATATATATATATATTATTCATCCCGTATGTTGGCCAAGATGGGGACTGACTTGGACAAACTAACTGGTCGAAGCCTATAGGAAATCCAGCCCAATCCAACCTAGATTTAATAAAAATTTTCTTTTAGTTTCTTTTTGTAGTTCACTAGTTTGCTATATATCTGTGACTTCACCCCAATATCAGCTACCCCTCGTAGCTGTGAAAGTGGGTCCCACATATTTAGGTGACTTTTTTTTTTTTTTTTTCCTTTTTCTTTTGTACATAAGAGACACCGACGTATATTTGTATTCATGTGTATTTTGGGTGGAGAAAATTTAGAAAAATTAAGAAAGCATGAAAGTGATATTTAATAGTTGGAACTTTGGAATTCACGAGAGTAGCCACGGTTGGGGATAAGAATCATGAAGCACTGTAAAGAAAAAGGGGTGAATACTTGGCGGGAGATTTAGGAAAACCCAACCACCCAACCTCTCCGAAATTTTCAACCTTTGCGGTGTCACATGTATAAGAAATTATTAGGTAAACTCATTCTATCATAGTCAATAAAAAATTCATATATTAGTTATTTTTTTTTAAATACTAATTTAAGATGATCATAATTCGCTATGAGGTAAAAAAAAAAAAAAGAGTCAATCAAAATTCATAAATACTTTACTTATGTTAGAATAAGTCTACCTAATAATTTCTTAGAGATCACAAAAAAGAAACTTGATTCATGCTTGCTTATTTATGCTTATATTATTAAATAGGAAAGAAGAATGCCATAAATATTCCAACTATCAAAATTATTATTCATATTATCCTTTTATTTTATCTAAAAAATCAATATGCAGTTCAAATTATTAAAAATATTTATATTTTCTCTTTGTCAAATTGCACCTTCATATTTTCCTATGTATTCTCATATGAATTTAGAACATTTTGTCTCTTAATATGTTGCCCTTCACATCTTGAAGCTTCCTACCTCTCCGCTCTACCTTTCTGCATACACACTTTCATCTATAAAATTTATATATAAATTTTATTTCTTGAAAACTTTTATATAATTTTTGATGATATTTTTGTATATCTATTATGTATCTTTAATCTTATTATGTTGTATTTTTTTGTTCTCATTTTTCATTTTTGATATTTTACTTTAATATTTATTTTTTAAAAAATTTTCATTATATGTCAATTCTACTTATATCATTTCATCTCTTATATTCATTTTTACATTTTTCATCTTATCATATTTTTATTTTATCATTTTATTTGTTTTGTAATGATAATGCAATTGTAAGTTCTATGTTTTTTCCATTTTTTTTTTGCCTGTTTTGCTTTAGATTTTGTTTTATTTTAATGTTCCATGCATGTTCATTATCTTTTTATTATTTCTTTTATTTATCTATTTTATTCATTTTACTGTATTTCTTTCTTTTTATATAAATTTTTGTTATACATTTTTAATATAATACTTTTTATTCTTTTTTACAAGAACTAATATTTTATATTTATTATTTTTATTATCTTTTTTTCATGAAACAAGCACTGTTCATGTTGAAATAGAAAGATATGTAGATGGATTAGGTACTATAGCCTTTGAAGCTTGTAGCCAGTCTATGAAATGAGGCATGAACTACATTTTGATAAAAGAATAGATATTTTTTTGGTTTGTCTTCTTTTTAGAACATCTAAAATATTCAATTTGTATCTTAATCACAATGGAACAACAATAGCCATATATAAAATGTACATTTATATAAAAATTTCTAGAGTTGCTTGAAAGAGCTACGAAATAAATCATCAATTAGGTCACTGCAGCTTTCATATAATAAAAAAGTTGTCAAGTTGTAAGCATCATAAATTGAACTAAAACTCTACTTATTTAATTTTATATAATTAATAATATTAGCATTAGATCTATGAAAGGCAGCCATATCAACATTATTGATGCATTTGTTCTAGTGCCCTAGACTAACCCTAGTGAAAAATAATAAAAGAAAAATATGCATATATGTTTTTCGCCTATGTATGTAAGCTACGCACACATATATATGTATGTACATACGTACATACATATGTATGTGTAATATGCACATATGTATGTATGTGTCTATATATATATATATATATATATATATATATATATATATATATATATATATATATATATATGTATGTATGTATGTATGTATGTATGTATGTATGTAAGTTATGTTCATTACTTTTCATGTCAAAATTTAAAATCCAACCTAATGAAAGAAAACTATTATCACCTTTTTAAATCATATTTCACCTCCCTTATAATTGAATATTTTTTTGCATTTTACAAATGTAGTAACCATCTCTCAATATTTTTCACTTTTTAAACTATAAATATCACGTTTTTCTTCTACTCTACTCCCAAAGATACTTTTAGATAATTATCTTGTTAAGAAGTCTGAATTAGCTAGCAATACTTATAGGCAAATATGACTTTAGTGAAAAGATTTATATGAAACTTCTTATTAACTACTCTAAAATGACTAGAGCACCCAACTTGTTTATTAATATACCTGCATAATGTCATAATAAATGTCTAGTCTAAATAAATATGCCACATAGTCATGAATGTCAAATCAAGATGTTCACATAATAAAGTTAACAAAGTCCATGCTCATAATTTTGTTATCTTTCATTTTTTATTTTTCAAAGCTAAAATATGACATGTTAAAAATTATTTTGTTAGGCCACATAATAAGCTTGGATGAATTGATAGTTAGATCAGAAAGAAGAGAGATTTTTCTCAATTCCCTTAACTCAAATCTCACAAAAAAAAAAAAACAAAAAAGCCAGAAGAAGATGAAAAAATTTCGAAAGTAAGACTTAAGTCTAATTTTCTTTCATTAATTTTTTATTCCATAAACTAAGATACATAGCCTTTATTTATAATAGTAAGATCTATCCTTATATAATTTGGATTGGATTTTTTTTCCTAGCATTTAGAAGGATGTTTGTCCTTGAACCATTCGGATCAGATCTCTTCTTAGTTTGAATAAAACTATCTCTAAAAAATATTTAATACAAAAAATTATGAAAAATACTAAAATCCTAAGGAGGTAGATTTTGACTTGTATATTAAGTTTGCCTTCTATCGCTCTATCTAATTTCTCATAGATTAAAAGATAACATTCGATCAACTTTTCTAAAAAAAAAAAATTTGGATTGACTGGTCCATCTTGAGGCCTATAAAATAAAATTTTGATCAAATCAACCACATAGAAAGTTATCCCAAAATTGCATATCTCAAAAAGATATCTAATTTTGAAAAAAAAGATCATCTTAATCGAACATCGTACGACTAAATATGGTCTATTGAATTTTGACACACGAATTTTTTTGTTGTGGTGGATCTTACTCGACCCTATCTAGTCTTACTTGTAGTGCTCAAAATTATCCACATCAAGTTTGATGATCCTCCTAGATATCTGTAATGGCAAAAATAATTCACATTGAATCTGATAATCTTTTTGGAAACCAATAATGATGAAAGTGATCCACATCAAGTACAATGATCCTCATAAATATTTGTAGTAGTTAAAGTGATCTATCTAAAATCTTCATAGTGGTGAAAATGATCTACATTGAGTCTGATAATTTTCCTGAATACTCATAATGGCCAAAGTGACTTGCATCAAGTCTGTTGATCCTTTTGATACCGACAGTGGTAATAATCCATATTGAGTTTAGCGATCTTTTAAATACTTATGATGATAGTGGTCCATATCAAATCTAGAGATCTTTTGGATACTCATAGTGATCAAAGTACTCTACATTGAGTCGATGATCCATCTAAATCAATTAAATAAGTCTTTTTTTGACATCATAAGCAATATTGTATTTATATCATATTTTTGGCATTAATTATCAAAGCTCTACTTTAAACCAAATTAAGAAAAAAATATTTTTATAATTAAATATTTATAATAAAATAATGCCTACTAGTTCAAATGGTAGGGTCATGTTAGATACTAGAGATCTTATGAAATACTAAAAAGGGAATATTTTTATTGGTGTAGAAAATAGATAGCCACCGGAGTGCACTGGAGGTGATGGTGAGGATCTCATCGGAGAGACCTACAAGATAAAATCCTGATCTGAGTTGGCTCTAGCATGGATCCTCCGACGATTAAATTAATTTTTTAGCCAATAAGAATGGAGTACACAAGAGATTAAAAATGAGAAGAGAGATTAGGAAAGAAGACATATATGGAGGATCCCTTTTATAGACGAAGCTTGTAACCAAGGATGGAAATAGGTCAGGTGGTCTATTAAGGGCCTACGACCTAGCCTACTGTCGGTCTGGTCTGGCCTAATCTATTTATCTAAATAAGTCAGGCACGGACTTTAAAAAGATCTATTTAGATAAATAGACCAGATCTAAAATTTCAAAGCCTGGTCTGAAAGCCTACAGACCAGCCTGTATAAGAGTAGCCTGTGTTATGTTTGATAGACCTTTGGGCCTATGCTGAAATCTTGAAGGCCTAGGCCTGTTGGCCTATTTAAAGATTTTAATATTTATAGATTTTTAAATAAGCTTTCAGACTAGGTTAGGCTTTTTTATTTCATAAAACAGACTAGGCCAAGCCTCATTTTAAGTCTAAACTAGTTTAATAGGCCAGGCTCAGGCTAGTATTTTACAATATAGGCCTGATCTATTTAAGCCAAAGCCAGGTCAGGCCTGACCTATTTTCATCCCTACTTATAACATAATGATAGTGACAACCATCACAGAATGTCAAAAGATTGTTTGGGCCACTCAAAGTTTGTTATGAAAAGTGGACTATTATTTGTAATGACTTGCTGATAGTTAGATATTATTTATGAGAGTTTGGATAGAAGGTCGGAGACTTTCGAACTTAATAGTTAGATATTCTTGTTGAGATTAGGCTATTGGAGCTTAAGGTCGGATTAACTGAGCTTGAAGGTCAGCTTTTAAGTTATGGATGACGGGCTCATAAATTGGGTCCTCAGTTTGAATCTCGATGGATCTATCTTGATAACTTTCAGAAGCTCGGCTGCCTTTAAGATCAATTGATGGCAGGCAGTTTGGTCTGGAGGGCCTAAGATCAAGGAGTAGCGGGTCCTTCAATTGGGATCGTGAACAAGCTATCCCTGATTGGAGATCGGGCTTATATTGGTGGCGAGGCCCTTTTGCTCACTCAACTTGTCTAGCCGAGGTTCTTGGTGCAGAATTGGCAAGATCTGCCATCCACAGAGTAAAGTAGAAGAGTTCGGCCTGCGCCCAAGGACGACCACTAGTTGAGGTCAGATGGTGCTGGAGTTTTATATTTACAGGGTGGCTGCTACCTTGGACTGGAGATTAGAATTAGTCGAAGAACAAACTTCGACTAATAGTCGAAGAACAAACAATAAAAGAAGTTGGAGAACAAACTTCGACTAATAGTCGAAGAACAAACTTCGACTATTGGTCGACCGAAGTCTACTGTATAATCTTGGCAGGATCTACAATTATCAAGGTGAGGTTGGAGAACTGGAGTAAAAGACTTTGGCTATTACACAAAATCAGATATTGACGGGAGTAGTCGTGGTCTTCAAGATAAATTGCCTTTGATCGAAGCTCTAAACGTAATCATATTAGGAGGCTAGTTTAATTGAAGCTCAAATCTGATTATCGCAACTCCGGATGGTACTATATCAAGGTCGGGCTTCTGGTTGGACTTTGGTGGGAGCTATCTTGCCTTCAACACTTGTCCTCCTACTTCTAAGTTTGAAGTTTGGACAAAGAAAGTACCAATATCTACGATCGTCAAAGTTTTTTCTGGCTTCTTGCTTTTAGAAGATGAAATATTTTGGACCATTTGGAATGACGCAGGAGTTTCTTTTTTGTCGAATGATCCAAAATCACCTCAATTTTCGAAATTTTTCTCGGCATGGAGTTCAATCATACATCACCATAATAGTTTTGTTAGACATCTGCTACTGCGATAATGGAAAAGACACACGAAAGATGAGGATTCAGCATAGACAATCCGCAATCATAACTATTTCAGGGTTCGACTGACTATTTAAATGCCTTCTCTTATTTTCTTCTTTACTCTAGTTTGCCTTCATCTCTAATGCTCTTTCTTTGCTCTTTATCTCCTTCGCTTCCAACCATCCTGTCCCGTTCTTCCATCGCCTTATCTTTGTTTTTCCCTTGCCATTCCAATTGCATAATCAAGTTCTTCGACTGCTCTAGGTTAATACCTCAACCTTCTTTTTTATTTCTCCCATTTTTCCTTTGCTTTTCAAGATTTCTAGGGGTTTACCTATTTTTCTTCCCATTTTCCTGTTCTTCTTTGGATTTTTCTTTATTTTTCGATAGATTTTTTCTAACTTTTTTCGATCCGAAATGGCTTCCCCAAGTTCAGTATGCTCTTGGTCCTCCCCTTCCAAAAATTCCTCCAATCCAAATCCTTCCAACCCCGATTTTAGGGTCAAGCCCGATCTTGAGGAAATAACTCAATCAATCTTCATCCCTAAGACCATTGCCTGTATCCTTTCTATCGAAGATCTTTTCTTAGTCTGAGCTCAGTATGGGGTCTCCTCCGAGTACAAACTAAAATTTTTTGGATCGAGTGGCCGAGCTTGTGCCCCTCTTTTGGATTGTTTCTATTTGTACATGGAGGCTCTCCATGCCAGGCTAAGACTCCCTATCCCTCTCTTTATCGTCGAACTATTTTGCTTCCTGAACGTATCTCTTTCTTCAGTTATCTTAAACTTCTTTTGATTTATCATAGGATTTCTAACACTTTATCTCCTGGTCGAGGTCTGACATTCAATTTTCTTATTTCGGATCTTCTTCATTTTTAAGCATTATCCTTCTGCCAAGAACTGGTGGTATATCTTCTCCCAGTTTGGCTAAAAAGGATTGCTTAAAGGTGTCCCTTCCTTTATTCATAATTGAAAGAGAAAATTTTTCTTTATGTCTTGTCCTTCGGTAGAGCTGGGGCTTTCCCCTTGGGGCTAACTAAAGGACTCAGTCTGCAGGGATCCTGGGTTAGAATGGGAGGACCTCGACTCTGCCAATACTCTTAAAAATTACAAAACCCATTTATTGTCCAATTTGGTAGATGACCGAACTTTATACAACCTTGACCTGAGCCCATTTAACCTTGAAGGTATAAACTTATACTCTCTTTTCTGTTCCTTTATCCTTTCTTCTAACTTTGGCCTGCTTGTTCTTGCAGAGATAACTCCTGAGAACTAAAGCAGCTGACCAAGAAACTTTGGGCCCAAAAAAAGGAGGGGCTTCGGGAGAGACATCAAAACGAGTAAAGGTCGGTGACCCAAGCTCCACCATTCTAGCTTAAGCGGCTTCTACCTCAGAGGCTATAGCGCCCCTGCTGATCTCGATCTCGACCTTGCCTACCAAGATTACTGCTTCAGCACCTCCCCAGAAGGTGTAGAAGAGGAGGAAAAAGACTATTATTAAGAGGGTCCGAAAGAATTCTGGCAAGTCAAGTGGTAATAATGTCGACTCGGACCAAGCCTCCCTTGATGATTGGGGAGTTATCCGACCCCTGATGGAGGACTATGTCATCTCGGATATAATCAAGAGGATTCTTTGGATGGATGACCATGAGCGAAAGAAGGACTCCTTTGCAGCCTTCCTTGAAGTAGTCAATTCTTTCTTTTCGCACTTAGTTAAATATATGCATATTCTCTAGAAATAACATGTATCTTGCTGTTTGCAGCTGGGGCATCATCTTTTTATGAATGTGGAGGCAATCAACCTCCACAAGACTGAGACTTCAAAGATTGTGGAGGTGGCCAAAAAGTACAAGATCGAAGTAGAGCGCCTGAAGGAGACACATTTTGCCAAGGTCGGATGCCTCCAAGAGGTACTCAAGAAAGAAGAACAAGCGTCAGTAAAGCTGAAGGCCGCCTTAGCTTTGGAAGAAAAAAAGAGAAAGAAGGTCAAAGCCGAAATCAGCGAAGAAAGAAAGTGGATAGCTGAAGCTAAGGAGCAAGTTGTTTTGGCCTTCAAATCTTCAAAGGAATTGGAGGGTATCAAGATAGAGTTCGCTTGAGAGGCATTCATCAAAGGCTTCGACCTCTGCCAATAGAAGGTTGCCGAGAAGTTCCTCGAGCTGGACCTTGGCTTTTTATTGGGAGACTCTTCTGACGATGAGATAGAGCCTTCTGCAATTGGAGCCGATCTTTCTTCTATCGAGCTTGCTGCTGACACCCTTGCACACGCCAAGGAGCTGGAAACTATCGAGACCGTGCTGAGTTCTTCCATCGCCCCACCTTCAGAGGTTGGAGACCTGTACTAGATGTATTTTTTTTTCTTTTACATTCCATGTACTTAAATTTTGCAATCAATGAAATTAAATTTCTTCTTTTTCATACCTCCATGTGTCGTGATGTGTCAATAATTCAGAACTCAGCATGCAAGTTCTGCCACCAGCCATAGTCATGGGCTGAAGCTGCACTGCTATCTCGAGCCATTCTCTTGAAAGCTCATATCAAAGAATCGAGGAAGAAAGTTTGACACATCAACAAAAAATTAAAAAAAATTAAAGATGAACTTCTAAATCAAAAAACAACTATGTAATTGCCTTAGCCAAAATCAATCATCTTCACCAAGCTTTCAAGCAGGCCTTCAAGGAATACATGGCCAAGAAATATCACCTATCTGAAGAGCGGGCATCTAAGCAAGCCAACGAGAAGTCCTAGACCTTGATTGTCAAAATCTATTCTCTTGAGGTCAAGCTCCGAGAGGCAAAAAAAAAATTTCAATAGTTGGAGAAGGGCTCGGCGTGGGCTCAAAATCTAGAAGAATATATTTGGTGTTGGCCGAAGTTCTTTGATCTCCAAAAGTAGTTGCATGTAGTTGAGGAGGCATACGACACCTATAGACTTGGCTGGTGTGACCAGATTGCTGAACTCAAGCAAAAATTTTGGACGGCCAATGATGAAGTAACTCGACTTCAGAAGCAACTAGTGGATAGAGCTCAGGTTGGTCCAAGCATAGATTCAAGTGAAACATGCTTTTGGCAGTCTTTTTGAAGCATACGAGAAGAATAAGTCCGAGCTCCTTCAGCTGAGGATCCAAGCAACTTATTAAGAAAATGCTATAAAGAATGTCGAAGCCGAGTCCGCCATTCTAAGGAAAAGGCTGAGGACTTCCGAAGAGCCCAGAAATTGCTTGGTGAAAGCTTGGCAGTGAGGCAAGAACTTGAAGAGAAGGTGAATGATTTAAAGCATTTCCTTATAATGGCTGGGGCCGGCAGTCCAAAGTTCAAGTAGGACTTCGATTTCTTTTCCCTTTTTCTCTCTTTTTTTTTTGTAATCGATCTTGAGGACCTATATAATGAATTTCAATTTAATGAAATCATCTTTCTTTTAATTATTCTTTGGTGTTCTTTCTCGGCTTGATGCTTGTTGGTCTCTTTATTTTCTTGTTATGCACAACGTTGATATTATTTGGAAATAATAATTTTGATTTAATGTTTCATAGATCTGTCTTCCTTATTTATGAATAAGGATCTTTCAAACTTATTTAGGTATAGGTACGTCTTTCGATTTAGAAATTAGAAGTCTTCATATCCTTCATACTGCATTAGGATGAGATTCTCCTCCTATTCTTAATGCAATTAATCCTTTGGAGGTCTTTATATCCCTCATAAGGATCTTCACCTATGTCAGGATAAGGTTCTCTTTCTATTCTAGATGTGGTCAACCTTCTATTTAAGAATCGAAGGCCTTCACCTATATTAGGATAAGATTTTCTTCATATTTCTAATATGGTTAACCTCCTGTTTAAGAATCAGAGACCTTTATATTTCTTATAAGGATCTTTATACATGTCAGGATGAGATCCTCCTTCTATTTTGACATGGTTAATCTTTTATTTAAAAATCGAAGGCCTTCATCCATGTTAGGATGAGGTTCTCCTCCTGTTTTTAATATGGTTAACCATCTATTTAAAAATTGGAGGCCTTCATATCCCTCGTAAAGGTCTTCACCTACATCAGAACTAGGTCCTCCTCTTATTTCTGATGTGGTTAATCTCCTATTTAAGAATTAAAGACCTTTATATCCCACGTAAGAATCTTCACCCATGTCAG
Source organism: Cocos nucifera (assembly GCA_006176705.1). Lineage (NCBI taxonomy): Eukaryota > Viridiplantae > Streptophyta > Magnoliopsida > Arecales > Arecaceae > Cocos > Cocos nucifera. The sequence goes on along the minus strand of QRFJ01001386.1, from coordinate 420,002 downwards.
GAGGAGGTTCTTCTTCTATTTCTGATATGGTTAACCTTCTGTTTAAGAATTGAATGTTAGATGTGTGCCCTAGAAGCTAGATTGATTGTCACTTGTAATTCACTTCTAAGAATAATTTTATAATTTTGACTATAAATTAATAAATAGATTATTTTCTATCATAGTGTGTATTTAAAAATATCTGTGATATATCCTTTGAGTTAATGGTAATGACAAATTCTATTTTTAAGAGTTAAAAATTTAAGACATGAATTTTTATAATTAACTCATAAATTGCTCCCGACCGTAGGATCATCACGAGGATGGTGATCAATCCAAAAGATTGATGTACAATCACTTTCTTAGGATAGACGTGTCTTGAGTCTATGGTGTGAAGATACTGGAGTGAGAGTATAGATACTCATTAGAGAACGAGGGCACTGAGCATGACCACCTCGAGTAGTCATAAGAAAGTCTACCTTCTCGTCAATGACTGACTCGATGTTGTAGTGGTGTATGATTTGAGGTGCATCGATAGTTCATTTTGAGGGTGTTATAGTTTGACTACAACATAATTTGATCTCCTAGTCATTTAAAATTTTGAGGTATATGTTGGTTATAGAATGTTCATTGTAGGAATTGGATTACACCAATAGAAAATCTATCTACCTCGTTAGATGAAGAGTAGCCTTATGATAATTATGAAATTGAGTCCATAAGCCCATGGCCATGGCAGAGTAAAGATGATAAAAAGAGTTTCTATTAGAATTTCATATTGGACTCAAATCGAATAATTAATTCATATGATGGACATTGGGTTTGACGAGTTCACCTTAACCCTAATCTTGTCGGAGCTCAAGATTGAAGAACCCAATCATAAAGGTAACTATACCGAGAGGTTTACTTTCAATTTTGATGGATTGCCACCATATACTACTAGGTGTCACTGATGGATTTTGGGAGCAATTAGGATGATTTTGATGATCAATCATTCTAATTATATGAATCAAAAAAGTTCTGATCCATTGAAAGATGTTTCGATGATATCAATGATGGAGATCATGACATGCCTCATTACCATACAGAATTGAATCTAACTGGATCACATAAATAAGGGTTTGGATCTAGATGTCATCAATTGAGCTAAGTCAGTTTGATTGATTTGGATTAGATCTACTTAGATTTAAGATAATCGTGCTAGCACATGATTGAGCTTGACTTTCTCCTTCTGAAATCTTTTTGATTCATCGCAACCAAGTCAAATTTGATTTGACTCATTCTTATATTTAGAATGATATTATTTTCATCTAACTGAAATAAGTGCAGGTCAGATTAATTATAGAAATTAAATCCATTCATAGTCAAATTGGACTGGGGTCAAAAGTTGACCTGTTTGAGAGAATTGAGGGTCACCTGATCAGATGCTTTTAAATTTTTTTTTAAAAATCATTTTAATCTAATTTTTGGATATGTGATAGAGCATGAGTTATTCATTAGATGTACCAAATTTTATGATTTGTAAAGGTGTCTAGACTGAGTTATTGGAGTTTGATTTGGATCAAACTCTTAAGAGAAGAGTCCTAGGCGCAGTGGACCCTTCCTTATCTACTTATGCCGATACCATTTTGAATCATTTTTGGTAAAAAAAATAGATAAGATCTAATGATTTTTTATGGAGAATAAGTTCTAGAGTCCTAATGATAAAATAAATAAGTTATTTTGATCAAAAGGGACTCTAAGTAGGCATTGGACATAAAAGCCTTTCTCACGTCAAAGTGCATTCAACGCAAGAAATAATTTTCCACACCCAATGTCTGCCATCCCTAATATCTCACACCACCTTTATCCTCTCTCTTCTTCTCTTCTACAAGCTTAAAAAGTTAGACACAAATCTGAGAAGAAGGTTCAAGGTTTTTGGCATAATATTTAGGATCTATGTGATGGTGTTCGTGTGACGGACGGGCTGCCTTCAGAAATATTTTTTAAGATCCTTCGGATCAGATTTAGATCTAATTTTTAGAAAAAAGATTCATGAGGAGAAAAAGTTTAGATCATGCTCGAGTGGATATCGATAGAGGCTAGGTGCATTCGTGGCTCCTTCCAGAACCTAAGAAATCAATAGGATCATTGCAGGATAATTAGATTATCCAATCAGGTACTTTAAATTAAATCTAATTTAATTTTAATTTTTAATTTTTAATATCAGATCATCATGATTAGATCTGAGAACTCTTAGATCTGATCGGATCATTTAAAAATTTTTAAAAAAATCTTCCTCAGATCTGATCAGATCTGCACGATCCTATGGTGGAAAATAATATTTTTCTTCATTGAAGACCTTCATCCATGTTAGGACAAGGTCCTCCAATTTCTAATATAGTTAACCTCCTATTTAAGAATCAGAGGCTTTTATATCCCACTTCATTTAAGAACGAAGCTTGACTTGATTATTTTCTGCCATTATTCAATTTGTACAAAACATAGGAATATTAAAATAAAAAACTTTTATTAAAATATGGTCATCGATAGTGCATTCATTGATTTTTTGAATTTCAAGGTCATGGTTGTGTAGCTCCTCCAAGCTCCTTTATGCGATAACTTTTGGGTTGGATAACCTCCGATAGCAGGATTCTGTTAGTTACTTCAGTCTCACCATTCGTCCGAGGATGGGCTCTCAAGTCCTCATAGAATTCAGTAAATTTTGCTCCTATAAAATACCATTCATTATCAGTGATCAATGTCTGGGATAGACCAAATCTATACATAATTGACTTCCAAATAAAGTCCTGAACTTTAGTTTCAATAATATTTACTAAGGGTTCGGCCTCAATCCATTTGGTGAAGTAGTCTATTGTCACCAGAAGAAATTTTTGCTGTCTAGATGTCATAGAAAATGGTCCAAGTATGTCCATTTTTCATCGTACAAATGGCCATGGAGTGCTCAAGGATGTGAGCAAGAAGGCTGGTTGCCTTTAGACATGAGCATTTTTTTGGCACTGATCATATTTTTTCACATAGTTTACTGCATCTTGCTACATGATCGACTAATAAAATCCATGCTGAAGTAGCTTATAGGATAATATCTAGCTCCGAGATGGTTTCCACATACTTCTTTATGAACTTCTGTCAGGCATAATTGACTTCAAATGATTGAAGGCATTTGAGGAGTGACAAAGAATAAGATCTTTTGTATACCTTGTTCTCATATAAGATGTAGTGAGAGGCCTGATTTCTCAACTTTCGAGCTTCTTTGGGGTCTCTGAAAAGAATGTCATTTTTGAGATATAGAACCAATAGATCAATCCATCTGGGCTCATGGTCCACTTGCATTATTGTTTGAGGTTCCTTCGAGCTTGGCTGTTGAAGAATTTTGAAGAAAACCTTCTCTGGCAACTCATCTGAGGCTAAAGTAGCTAACTTGGACAAAAGATTAGCTCTAGAATTTTCTGCTCTTGAAATCTATTATATGTCAAAGCTGTCAAAGACTGGGATCAAACTTTTTACTTTATCCAAATATTTCTTCAAGCTTTCCTCTCATGCCTCATAGCTGTCATTGACTTATCCTACCATCAATTGTGAGTCATTGTAAATCTTGATATGGTTTACCTCCAGTTCTTTAGCAATCTTCACTTCTGCGATTAGAGCTTCATATTCTGCTCCATTATTGATCATAAAGAATTCAAAGTGCAATGCATAGTCAGCAATAACCTCTTTTGGATTGATAAGAATCAAGCCCGCATCTGCTCTAGAAGTGTTAGACGAGCCATCAACATACAAGATCTAGAAATCTTCAGGGAGGTTAACCTTCTCCTTAGAGGAGTTTGGCTAAACACTAGAAGTATTGACTTCTTGTGGCTCAGGCTCTGCTGGATTTGGAATGGTACATTCGATTATGAAGTCGGCTAATATTTGAGCTTTAATAGATGGTTGAGATTAAAACTTGATATCAAATTCAGTAAGTTTTATTGCCTATTTTGCTATTCTTTCTGAAGTGTCTGGCCGGTGAAGGACCATCTTTATTGGCTGATCCATGAAAATTATTATTGTATGTCCTTAAAAGTAAGGCTGGAGTTTCCTGGCTACAATCAATAAAATATAAGTAGCTTTTCTAATTTGGTGTATCTTATTTTTGTATCTTTTAAAACTTGACTTATGTAATAGATTGATTTTTAAACTTTATTCTCCTCTTTGACTAGGACAACTCCGATGGTCGTAGGAGATACTATCAGATACAAGAATAGTTCTTCGTCGAGTTCAGGCTTGGCAAGAAGGGGAAGTGAGCTGAGGTAGCTCTTGAGTTCTTCAAAGATTTATTGACATTTAGAGATTCAGTAGAAGTTCTTTGGTTATTTGAGCACTTGGAAGGAGGCATGCAATATTCTACCGATCTTAAAATAAAATGATTCAAAGCCATAATTTTTCATGTCAGATGCTAAACTTCTTTTATTATCTTAGAAATGGTCATCTCTTGGATAGCTTGGATCTTCTTTGGATTTGTCTCGATGCCGTGTCTTGACACCATAAATTTCAAAAACTTTTCTAAAGTCATCCTGAAAGCATATTTGGTTGGATTCAGCTTTATTTTGTACTTTTGAAGAGTGTTGAATGTCTCCTTCAGGTTGACAATATGATTTCTTGAAGATTGACTCTTGACCAGTATATCATCCATATAAACCTCCATATTGCATCCAATTTGCTCCTTGAAGATTTGATTCACATGGTGCTGGTAGGTTATACCTACATTTTTTAGTTCAAAAGGTATAATCCTATAACAATAAAGACCATAATTAGTAATAAAAATAGTTTTCTCCTTATCTTCAGGTGCCATCTGGATTTGATTATAGCTAAAGAAGGCATCCATGAAGGTAAGAAGTTCATGGCCCGAGGTTGCGTCCATTAGTTGATCAATTCTGGGTAGAGGATAGCTGTCTTTTGGATAGGTCTTATTTAAATCAGTAAAATTTATGCACATTCTTTACTTATCATTTTCCTTCTTCACTAAGACTATGTTTGCTATCCAGTCTAGATAAAATACCTCACAGATGAACTTGGTTTTGAGCAGTTTGTCCACCTCGTCCATAATAGCCTTCTGTCGCTTAGGTGCAAAGCTACGTTTCTTTTGCTTTAGAGGTCGATGCTCGTGGTCCACACTCAGGCAGTGCTCCATCACTTCTATCTCAATCCCAGACATATCCATAGAGACTCAAGCAAAAACATCAGCATTCCTTTGTAGAAAGGTAATGAGCTATCCTTTAACTTCTTCTAAATTTGAGCCAATCTAAACTCTGTGGTCCTCATTCCCATCATTCAAAGAAACTGAAACAAGGTCATCAATCAATTCTCCCTGCTTCTCAGTCAAATCATCATGGACGTTAAGTCCATCCACGGGGCAAGGCTCGAGCTACTTTCCTCCTTATGGAGCGATTGTATAACAATGGCGTGCTAAGGCTTGATCTCTTCTAACTTCTCCGATTTTATATTTTATTAAATTTTATCTTCAAGTAGTATGTCGATACCACAGCTTGGAGTGCATTCAGCCCAAGTCGTCCAAGAATTGCATTGTAAGTAGAAGGAACATTCACCACCAGAAAATCAACCTAAATTTTGGATTATTTCGAGTACCAATCTGCCACGACTGATAAAGTAATTATTTCTTCAACTAGTATAGCATCACCAGTGAATCCTACCAATGGAGAGTTTAGTGGCCCTATATGACTATCAGGTATAGACATTTTAGAGAAAGCATTATAAAATAAGACATCGGTAACATTTTTATTATCAACCAGGACATGGCATATATCGTAATTCATAATATTTAAAAATATTATAACTATGTTATAATGCAAAAATTGAATCCCTTGTGTATCTTCTTCAGTGAAAATAATGGGTTCTTCAGTCCTCCACTTCTTTACTAGTTCTATCGATCCACCAGCCTCATCTTGCTGATATCTCCCAATGATTGTGTTGATAATTTCAAGAATAGGCCTATATCTCCTTGGGGCTCTTTCCTTCGAGATGGTTCCGACTGTGGAAGAGCTCTCAACTGATCTTCTCTTCTTTGAGGCCGATGTTGCAAAAATTGATCCAGTCGACCTCGCCTAATCAGCTTCTCAATTTCATCTTGGAGCAGGATGCATTCCTCAGTATCGTGACTATGGTTATGATGGTATAGACAGTACTTATTTAGATTATACTTGCTTAGGTGAGACCGCATTTTATCCGACCTTAGTAGTTGCTCCTTGATTTCCATTAGCACTTAAGTTTTAGAAGCATTCAGGAGAGAATAGTTATGAAATCTTCTAGGAGGGGGCCTTCGTCGCATCCTTCTATCTGGGCTTCTTGGCCAACGAGTCTGAGATGGAGTCTGGGCTCATCTGCATTTAGGAGAGATTCTGAAATGCGGTCAAGCTTTGCTTGACCTCTCCATAGGTGTAGGCTTGCTGGATTCTTTTGCCTACTGCTCACTTGCGGCTTCATCATCTCGAAGCTTAAAAGCTTGGGCTTAACATTTTGCTCAAGCTAGCATGTCAGTGAAGTCCTGAGGATACTTCTTCTTTAATGAGAAGAGAAGATCATTCTGCAGAAGACCATCCTTTAGAGCAGCCATAGCAATAGATTGATCCAAATTTTGAACTTCCAAAGTAGCAGTGTTAAGCAGCTGACATATGCTCGAATAGACTCTCTCTTCTTTTGCTTGATGTTAACAAAAAAATTCGGGCCTCGTCTCTAATGCTGGCTGCTGACAAAATGAGCTATGAATTGATGGCTTAATTGATTGAAGGAATAAATAGTACTTGATTTAAGGCTCGAGTACTAATTTATTACTGCATCCTTTAGGATTGATGGAAAAGCTCAGCACAAAATGGCATTTAGTGCATCATGAAGTAGCATCATAGTCCAAAAGGCTTCGAGGTGGTTCAAAGGATCTGAGGTCCTAACATAACTTTCAAACTAAAGGAGCTTGAAATTTGACGGGATGGGCTCCTATATGATCTGGATAGTGAAGGGGGCAAATCGATGTAGATATTGTCATTACAGACTAGGACGGTATGATGGAGCTTCTCAATCTACCGATCCATCTCTTAAAGTTTCTAATCCAGAGCATCATCACGATCATGGATCTTAAAGTGCAACTGGCTTAATGGGGGCAAGGATCTTCTAGAAATAGAGTCATGCTCAGAGCAAGGGCTCTCTGCTCTTTGTTTTTCCTTCTCAAGATTCTCCAATTGGCTTCTCTAGATGGACATTCCTTATGTCAGATCCTGATGCTCTAGTGATGGTCTTTTCAATGGTGCTGGTGCTGGAATTTGCTGCATGGTCTGCACAACTTTCGTGAGGCTTTTTATCTATTGGAGCAGCATATTGAATTGGTTCATGTCCACCATTACCACTGACTGAGGAGGTTGGGGTGTAGGCGATGGGGTTAGAACTAGATCGGCTAATTCTTGGTTGGATTTGGCAGCGGTGGTGATGGATCTTCACGAGGAGGCCTTCCTAGATGGCATTTTGCTTGGATAAAGAAAGAATAGAGGGAGAGGAAGAAGAAAGGAAGAAGAGGCTGTTCGACTGGGTACTCTTTTTAGAATAAGAGCTCATCGCAATTCTTTCCTCTAGCGCTAATCCTATTGGTATAGAAAATAGATGGTCACTGGAGTGTGCTGGAAGTGATGGTGAGGATATAGTCCGAGAAGACCTGTAAGATAAAGTTTTGACCGGAGTTGGCTCCGGCATGGATTCTTCGATGGTCAGTTAGTTTTTTGATCAACAAGAATGGAGTACACATGAAATTAAAAATAAAAAAAGATCTTAGAAAAGAAGGCATATCTAGAGGATCCCTTTTATAGCCCGAGCTTGTAATAGAATGATAGTAACATCCATAATAGAATGTTAGAAGGCCGTTTGGATCACTCAAAGTTTATTACAAAGAGTGGGCTATCATTTGTTGTGACTTATTGGCAGTTGGATATTATTTACGAAAGTTCGAATAGAAGGTCGGAGGCTTCCAAACTTGATAGTTGGGCAGTCATGCTGAGATTAGGCTATTGAAACTTGAGGTCGGATTAACTAAGCTTGAAGGTCAATTTTTAAGTTGTGGATGATGGGCTCATAAATTAGGTCCTAAGTTTGAATCTCGATAGGACTATCTTGATAGCTTTCGAAAGCTTGACCATCTTCAAGGTCAGTCGATGGTGGGCACTCTAGTCTGGAGGGCTTAAGGTCAAGAAGGAGTAGTGGGTCCTTCAATTGGGACCGCGACCAAGTTGTCCCTGATTGGAGATCGGGCTCATATTGGTAGTGAGGCCCTTTTGCTGACTCGACTCATCCATCTAAGGTCCTTGGTGCAGAATTGGTAAGATCTATTATCCATAGGGTGAAGTAGAAGAGTTCGGCCGACATCGAAGGTCGGCCACTAGTCGAGGTTGGATGATGCTAGAGTTTCATATTCGTGGGATGGCTGCTGCCTATTTTGAGCTGAAGATTAGAGTTAGTTGAAAGACAAACTCCTTTCACTATTCAAGTTCGTCTAGCCGAAGTCTACTGTGTAATCTCGATAGGATTTGTAGTTATCAAGGTGAGGCTAGAGAGCTGGAGTAAAGGAGTTTGGCTATTACACAAAATTAAATATTGACAAGAGTAGTCGTAGTCTTCAGGATGAACTGCTCTTGATCGAAGCTCTGAACTTAATCGTATTAGAAAGTTGATCTTCAGGAATTAGTCCGGACCAGGGGGTTGGTTTAATTGAAGCTTGGTTCTGATCATCACAACTCTGGATGGCACTATATCGAGGTCGGACTTTCAACTAGACTTCAGAGGGAGCTATTTTGCCCTCAACAATTTCTATATATCAATATAATTTCTAATAACTTCCTCTCCCAAATGAAATCTACTAATGATTTTCTAAATATATTTTTCTCTCTCTCCTCACTCTACCACCCCATCTCTATCCACCTTGTTCGTTCTCTCCACTCTCTATTCTCTCTCCTCTCCCTTCTCTCCTATACAATCTATCTCTCCCCTCTTCGCTCTCTCTTGCACCCCTCTTCTCTCTCCATCGTCATCTATCCCCCCTCTCTTCTCTCTCCCACCTAACACTCTCTCTATCCTCCCCCTCTCGATCTTACTATTTTTCTCTTCTCTCTCACATCCAATCTTTCTCTTCTCTCTCACCATTTTCCTCTCCCCGTGTTGATCTCTCTTCCCCTTCTCTCCTATCTCCCACCTAATCTTTCTTCCTTCTCTTAGCTAGTCCAATCAAGTTTTATACTATAATTTTGGAAAAAAATAGGCCTTGGCTCCATTTGAAACCTAAAATATTTTCACTATAAGAAAATAGCCCCATCGCTAATACTATTAGTGATAGACTACCGTCGCTAAAAGTTCATCAAAAATAAGATCGTCACTAATTATCATTATTAGCAATGTCAAGAATTCCATCGCTAATGCAGATAATTAGCGACGATATTAGTGACAATAAAGCTAACGCTAATATTTTTTATTTTATTTTATTTTAATTAAAACTATTAGCATCAGCATTGCCGACACTAGCACTATTGGTAATAATCTTTACTAATACTTGATGCATCTTTAATGTCATCACTAATATATTTTTATTCTATTTTCACTATTAGCGATGACAATGCTGATGCTAAGGCTATTGGTAATAGCTTTACCGATGCATAATGGCATCACTAATACCATTGCTAATAATATTTTATTTTTTAAAAAAATATTTATAATTAAAATTTTAAAATCTATTTTAATCATAGTAATAAGCAATTATATTTTCTAAAACTTATTATAAATAAAATAATAATTATTTACTATAATTATAAATATAAAATTAATTATATTATATTAAAAATATAAATTATATAATTTTATACTGCTTTACAAGTATAAAAATTATACACATATTAAAAAAAATTATGTGAGATTCTCTTCATCATCCTTCTCATCCTTCTCCTTCTCCTGTATGTCCTCTCCAGTAATTGATGGATGAGAGCCAGAGGTCCTAGCATCCTGTAACAAAGAAAAATAAAATATTACTAATAAGTTTCAATACAAAAGCATATATATCGATACAAAGGCGTATATTTTGATATACTACTTTGATTCTTGAAAAAATTATTCCTACACATTCCATTTAGTGATACGGAGCTATGGACATCTTCGGTCCATCAATTGGATGGTTAGATTAAATTTTTATCCCTTAGATCTTCTTTTTGGATTCAAGCCTAAATATGTGCAGCTTCTAAATATAAAAATTTAAAATAAAAAATTACTATTAGACTTACATGCTGTGATGGTTATGACAACGAGCCCAGCTGATCATGTAGATATGTATTCCAGAGAATCTCAATGGCCATATCACAGATAGTCTCTTGAAAGCTTTGAGGTTGCTAGTTCCAAAGTCTTTGCATAACCTCCTTCATATGTGCATCACTCCATGTCTGGATCGTTGAGGCCCAAGAGGAGGATGTCAAAGAGTATTGAGCTACTGGAGGGTCAAAGCTGTGGCTAAATTCTATGACCCAGCTCCTACTCATCCCTTTGGTGGCCCTAAGCCATCCCTCGAGGTCAAAGAGAGGCTAAGAGGATGGGTCCTCACAGTGCTGTGATATGAGATACTCCATGTAATTCCTCTTGAAAACTCAAGCTCCGAAGATACCCCACTAGAGATTGTCATTGAAGCCATTCCAATAAGAAGGAGGCATCCTATCGAGAGGCTGAAGACACCTCAGTCGGATGCTGCATGAGAGAAATATCTCAAGGCCACGGGTCTCCCCCCTCAGGTGAGATGGCAATTTTCAATACCTTCTGAGCCAAGAAAAGACTGAAGGCATCTCTGGGCTACCCAAGGTGGGCGAAAGCTCCTAGGCCAGGAAGAGATGTTGGTGACCTCTCGATGATAAGCCAATCGAGGCCACCACGATATTTTGGAAGCGATTATGGATGGCAACCTAGGATGCCCAAAGCCCCCTTTTATAGAGGCCTTCAGACTTGGCACCACCCATGACACCCATCCATAATGCGATAAGTGTCGCCATAGGAGAGGCATGGTAGACCATGCCAGCAAAAATTAGAAAGGTAGATCTCCTTCCTAATAAGATATCGGCATCAAAAATTGATAGACATTGAATGCTCTTGGGGATGCAGACAATCGACTGCTAGCGGCCCAAAGATATTTTGAATACAGATAGGATTCCAACTAGCAATAGTCCCTTCACCCAATTGAAAGTCAAACTTAGGATTAGGGGGCATGTGTTGGAAAAATTTTGTTCAGACCATAGATATGAAGAGGCTCAGAGCCAAGATGTGGAAGCCCAACAAGATAGCATGTTGGGCCACCACCAATCATTGATCGGCCATTCTCGATGCTAATCGATCTTTGGCTCTGGGCTAGTTGCCCCGCGATGCACTCCATTGGCACCCTGCAATCCATGGGGATGATCATTGGTCAGCCGATTCTCGACACACCCAAGATAGGGCTATCGATGACTCCTTTATAGTCAATTTATTAGATACCAGCCTCAAAGATCAGCGATGCACTCAAGTGGGCGATATGGTCCGACCAAGTATCTGCTCACAGCTAACCATGCCTAACAACGAACAAGCCTTCCATTCAATAGTTGACCTGGCCCTTAGCCCAAAGCCTTTCTTTCGGAGAATAATTCTATGGTGACTGACCCCTCTTTGGTACCACTCATGCCGTGATCCTTCAACTTGGCAGGACAATCCCCTCGCCAGTCCATACCTTCATGACTGGCACCGTTGACACCTTATCGTCAAGAGGTTGAACCTCCACCAACTGATCACTATCTCTCCTGGGCAAACGAGGTTGTGAACTACTTGGCTGTTGAGCCTTCCTTAGGGATGCTTGCGACTTCTCGATGGATAAATCCTATCGAATGATTGTCAAGGACTAACAAAATATGCTAGAGATTAGCTCAACCTAGCAAACCTTGGGTTTTGGCAACCATCATGATCCCAGCCATATTTCTTCATCCATGCATGATCTCATTGAATCTCCTGACATCTTGTAGCTACTCAGGATAGCAGACACCCACGACTAACAACCTTGGCAGGTACTCACCCGACAGATGCCCACAACTAACAAACCTAGCAGGTGTCTGTCTGATGAATGCCTATGACCAGAAAATCATTTTACTTACCCTGACTGCCTACGGACTCAGACCTAAAAGACTCTGATTTTTGCCTATAAAAGGGAGCCAAAAAAGAGATCCAAAAAAGATATGGCATTATTCTTTGCCTCTTATGCTTCTTTTGTTGAACGAGATTTTGACTTGAGTATCGAAGAATCTCCGTCAGAGCCACCTTCGATCAGGACTTTTCTTGTAGTTCTCATCTTTGAAAGATCAATCTCGATCGTCCACTCCAGCATCTCCAGCATCAGTCAAAATCTTGCACCAATATCGATAATCTGATTGTCATACTAAACATATCAATCAAGATTTTTAGTAATTTTACTGCAACATTACTTGTATATATCAAATACAATAATCAACATTACTGATAATTTAATGGTGGTAATCTATCTTGAAGATAATCCACATTACCTTTCAACATTGTTTGGCGATGCACCAAACGCAACCTAATGGCCTTGCAACCTTATAAAGGTTATTATTACAATGGCCCTAGAACGCTAATTGTATTATATTCTAATTTTTATTCTATTATACAATAGGTGTCACATGAGAAAAATAACATCCTAATTTAATATTTTTATTATTTATATAATTAAAGAATGATTTTATGTTCAAAATGAACAAACAGAAGGGAGCAAAGAATTAAATTGCCTATTTATATACCTTTATATTATTATTAATTTTTCCAAATTGCATCATTTATGTTCTTAACAAGATATTTGTTGAAGTTTGATGAGGCTAAAGTTGCAATTTCATCTAAAGGCTACAATTATATATATATATATATATCTTCGATTGATATATCTAGTTGGATCCTTGGCCATTGGATTAGTGTGCATCTCTAAGATGCCCCTAAAAGCAAATGGAGGACTTCTCATGCCCGTTAGCTAACCTTTCCATTTGAAATGAAACTCTTCCCTCCCTCTCATCGGCAAAACTCATTCTTTCTCTCTGTCACTCTCCCTCTAGGGTTTCTTTCTCTCTCATTTTCTATTTCTGTCTAGAAGAAACTTCTTTTCCATCTCCCTTCAATGTAAATACCTGATGGTTCTCTCTCTCTCTCCAGTGCAATCACATCGCTGGCTCTCTCCATCGTAAATACATCATCGACGATCTCACTTCAGTGCAAATACATCGTCGGCTCTTTCTCTTTGTCGTAAATACGTCGCTGGCTCTCTCTTCAGTGCAAATAAGTTGCGGACTCTCTCTTCAGTGAGAACCCCTTGCCAGCATTACTTCTCTCCCTCCCTTCCTCCTTTTTTCTTTGGCGCAAACATCTCGTTGGAATTGTTTGGGATATTTGAGATATGCTAATTGAGTGCAAGATATCTTTTTACTATTGTCACTTCTAAATATTTTAGTAGATGTATGAAATATATATATGATATTTAAAAAGATTTATGATATAAAAATATAGAGATTGTTCAAATATGACAATCCACATATAGCTTAATCAGATGGTGGATGGTTATATTTTGAAATTTTGATTCATTGGATATGAGTTATTATTATAAAAATAATTATATCTAATAATATTATTCATGTATTATTTGAATAAAAAAGTATTTATTCAAAAAAATAATATTCTTGAAAAGAAAGTAAATAAGTTTTTATTAGTGTCAAAATTAAATGTTATCTGTCAAGTTGAAACTTGAGACTTACTAATTAAAAGATATTGAATGCTTATACTCATGTGAATGATAAATAATTAACTTTTAGCATGAGATGTCTAGTTATATCTTAGATTTTATTTCTAGAGCACTTCTAAAACACGGTCTTAGTTTGATATGCATCAGTAAAATTAAGCTACACATTTGAATGCCACTTATATTAACTATATTTTATTATTAATAATTAAATTAAATTATATATATCATGAATGTGGAATGTATGTACGATAACAACATGACAGCTATCTTTAGCACACCAACTACTTTTGTAAGTAGAGAAGGCAATGTATATGATTATATTTTACTCGATGACAACAATGATCATATAAAGAGAAATTCTGAGGAAGAATATTATATTGACCAGAGTCTAGATTCAGGAAATGCTGAAGGTTTCGCATTGCATGAAGGCATGGTCTTCGATACTCAAGAAGAAGCAATGGAAGCTTCCAACTAATATGCATATAAGAAAGATTTTGATATTCGAAAGGAATCATGTTATCGATTCTCCAAAAATAAGAAGATTAGCAGACAAGAATTTACATGTTATAAAGAAGGATTATATAAGCCTAAGATCGATATTATAATTGATAGGCAAGATCATGCAGCGGCTATAACACCATGCAAGGAAGGACAGAATATTCGCACTGGATGTAAAGCAAAAATGTGTATTAGAAAGACTAAAGTTGGTAAGTGGGAGGTTACAATGTTACATGATATTCATAATTATGAGCTTATTCATAGCCCATCGAAAACTTGCTTCCTTCGATTACATAGAAAGATTAGCTCAGAAGATAAGAAGTTTATAAGGACTTTACATGATCAAAATATTTCAACTCAATAAATCATGGGTGTCATCTCACAATTACACAGAGGTATACGAAATGTAAACTTCACTAGAAAGAATTTGAGCAATCTTAGAAGCAACCTCTAAAAATAATTATTCAATATTGATCTGCAAACAATGATTAATCATTTCCAAACTCGGCAAGTCGAGAATGCAGCTTTCTTTTGTGTCATCTAATTAGATGTTGAGAATAGTATCCAGAATATTTTTTGGATTGATGGAAGGTCAAGATTATCTTACCAATACTTTGGTGATGTGGTGACATTCAACAGTACATATATGACAAATAAATACAGTATGCCTTTTGTATCGTTTGTTGATGACAACTATCACATGCAATCAATTCTATTTGATTGTGCATTAATCTGAGATGAGTGTATCGATTCATTTATTTAGATTTTTTAATTTATTTTGAAGGCATATTATGGCAAGCATCCGAAATGCATATTAACTAATCAAGATCTAGCAATGAAAAAGGCAATTGAGCATATTTTTTCTAATACTATCCATCAATTTTGTAAGTGGCATGTACTGAGAAATATCAGAGAATGTCTATCTATTCTTTTTAATACAAAAAATAGATTGAAGGATGATTTTCATCATTGCATCAATACTTCCATCTCTCCAAAGCAGTTTGAGCATCGTGGGGATGCATTTATCAAGAAAAACTCGAAGTCCAATGCCTACCTTGATCATCTATTTAGTATAGGAGATCAATGGATGCCTGTATATTTTAGACATATATTCTTTGCTTCTATGTCTACAATACAGCGCAGTGAAAGTATACACTCATTGTTTAAGGATTATGTGGATAATCACATGAATGCTATTAGATTTGTTACTCAGTTTGAGGCAGTCTTGGAGAGTATGTTTGTTATTTTGCTAAGTATACACTTGAGATTTATAACACATCGAAATATCATGACAGAATACAAATTTCTTATAAATATAGACAAATAGTATATAGATATGGTCATATTGGTAGCACAAAGCAAGCTACGATGATCCTGCCTCACGATCCTTTATGATCACCTGCATAGCATATCTGGCACATAACTCCGGCATATGAGCATCTATAATTGTAATCTGCCATCCCATCATCATACTCTTCATAAAATGATGACGTAGATGGCACAATCAGGCCTACAAACAAAATATTTTATGCTCACAGTCAATGAAGCAAACAACTAACAATTGATATATTAGATTAGTTGGCTTGGATGTATTTTAACACAAATGATTATAATAATTATTCGATACCCTACTGTGGATAATCAACAAAAAGAAGTGGCCAACCATTCATATCAATAGAGTAGATATCTTGTGCCATCTCAGTCAACTAGGTCACCTGCAATCATAACATTGAAAATCAACCATATTGTTAGCAATGCATGAATATACACAACATTCGATAAATATGATCATTACTCACAAATCTTTTAGTGACGGCCCTATACTCTGCACCACTCATAGAAGTATAGTGTCTAAAATATGTGCTCTTTATATCGACGATAAGCAAGTGCTAGGGTGATGATGAGCATATGGGCACTAACATTTGCTTGACTTTAGCTAATGAACGAGGCATAAAGTCTTGCATAGCTCTATCAGGAACCTTCCATATGCCTAGCAACATGCTCTAGAAGGAGCAAAAAATTGAAACATACATTATATTACTACACAATGCTACACCAATACATGATAT
This sequence comes from Cocos nucifera, assembly GCA_006176705.1. NCBI lineage: Eukaryota > Viridiplantae > Streptophyta > Magnoliopsida > Arecales > Arecaceae > Cocos > Cocos nucifera. The sequence goes on along the minus strand of QRFJ01001386.1, from coordinate 403,640 downwards.
TGCATGAAGAATACAAAATAATTACCATAAAGAAGGGTCGCAACATAAAGATAGACTGTAAATTAATTAAAGGATTGTCAATGAACGTTGCTGTAGGAGAGACAAAAAAATATCTATGACTTGCATAGTCCACTACAAAAAATGAAAATTAACTTGCCTACATGTTTGATTTATTCAACTTAGTACATAATAATACTTACATCATCGTTAATTAAATTTTCAGATAGGATGTCATGAACCTATAGTCGATTGATGACGCTGATGCCATCAGTCCAAACTAATAATCTGTATGGTAAAATTAATGTCAAAACCAAAGACAAACTTAGTTTGAAAGACATAAATTTTGTAAATAATAGAATGACATATCGATCAATTTTTTATTCTAAAAACTTGAAGACTTGCTTATGCTCCCCATCATCCAAAAGTTGTAATCCGAAGAAATTAGGGCTAGTCTCAAAAAATTTCTATGTATCGCATGAGTACGTTGGATGTAAATGAAGTATGAATATTCTACTAAATCATAACTCTACTTACCATGTCGTCTTCCCTATGGTGGACTGATTTCTTCTTGGGCTTTCTTCTAGGATCCAGAGTACTTGAAGGTAGAGAGACGAAAGGACTGCGTAGGAGATGGAAGCCCTGAACTATCCTCTACGTAACCCATCTCTCGATACATTATGGATCCGCATGCTCTAGAAGTATCATTGGGCTATCCGCACTCATAAACTCAATAGGCAAAACATCTGCCACCACCTCATGACTACTCCCCTTTATGTCCTTCCTCCCTTTCGTGCTCTCTAATGCTATCTGTAGCTCAGAAAACTTGTCCTTCTTGGCAATGATCCTTTGGAGCTCTATCTTCTCTCCGTCATCTTGAACCCTCCCCCTCCTGACCTCCATATAGACATGCCGGTATTTACGCACGAGCTGTATTTGAGATAAATATACAATAATTAAATGCATCAGTAATAAATTTTTTTAAAAAATATTATACACGAGAGGCCAATACCGAGATAGTGCTACGTGCGCTACTCCTCTTTCTATCCATCATACTTATTCCACCTTCAGCTCTATCTACCTGACATGTGGAAGGTCCTACTTCAAGGAGCATCACCTCATCTGATGATGCTCGTAATGAATCTTGAATCTAAAAATAAAGATAAAATAGTTAGGTCATAATCTTATAAAATATAAAAAATAATATTAAGTATCAAAAGTAATAATACATCTTTCTCTTTTAGACCCTTCAAGACCTCTCCTAAGTAGGCTCATTTCCTGAATTGAGATTTTTTTTAGTTTAGGATTCGAGGAAGCTGACCAAAAATAGATGGTTTGACTATGCTTGTTCTCTCAAAAAGCCAAACCTAAAAAAAAATAATCAATTATGATGCGACTTGATTAAGAATTATGTATATAATTTTAAAATAATAATCCATATAAAATAAATAAATGAAGAATTAAGTTAATATCTTTCTTACCATCAAAATAGTAACACAACCGTTAATATAACCGATGCTCTGCTTCGCACCTCTCTCCCCTCTTTTTATCTTTTCTGCAGCCTCCGAAATGAAATGCATCAACTGCTCGTGGACTACTTTGGCCTATGCAAAGTGGCCAATCTTTCCTAAGGGGTTGATAGTAGAGAATATCCATGATGTAATGCTTAGATTCGATAAAAAAAATAAAAATATACCTAAAAGATATGCAACAAGCAATTGCATCGTGGATCGGATGGCACTGGTAGATGAATCAAACAATAATATCTTAATTCTATTTTCGAATGCATCCCTCCTAACTATCCTCTTTGCAAAATGTATGGTCTTAGCCATACTTTATGGAGCCTTCTTCATATCAATGGCTACTCCATTCAGGGATAGCTCCAAAATAAGAACGACATCCTCAGCATGAAAGATTAATATCTATCCTCCTAAATGAAATCCTCCTTTGCTCTCATCCCAACAATAGAGAAGTTGGTCTACAACTGCTCGCTCCTATGTGATGATTGGAATGTCGAGCATATAATGAAAGGGCGTCCGCTATATCAACATAATATGGGCATTCGTCAATCACTCTTGGATACCCCTAATGAAGTCCACATATCTCCTAAGATAGCACCGACAGTTGATCAATCGAGGAAGAGCTCTCTTTTGCTTTTGCTTCTTCTAAACTCTAGAGCTTTTCTCCCAGCTCTTTGAAGACTTTGCACAAGCTATCTGTAACAAACAATAGAGATAAGTTATTTACATCTTAATAAAAAAAATATATATTAATAAATCAAGCATCTTACTACAATGAATTAAGCCATCATTATTAATATGCCTACTTAGTAAATCAAGCCTTTAACTTCATTAAAAATAGCGAGAAAGATATTTAGACTAGCATGAGTAAAAAAAATCATTTTTCAAACATAGTCTACTACATGATTAAGAGAGAGAAATAGATTAGCAGCATGGACCCATGTATAGATACACATCAAGAAAAGGATTGGGTATGTATTTGAGAATAAACATCTCATTTCTTGCATAATTGTCATTCATAAACTCATGGCACCCTATTATCATGCAAAGGTGTATACCAATATGTCGCAATTTATGAATTGCTTTTTCTTAAATTCTCTTTGTTAAATCACTCTACTACTACCACCATCAGCTTGCAATTTTATGCATGTGTCAAATTAATATATTAGATGGTGGAATCAAAGACAAGAAAATAATTAAATAACTTTAACAAAATCAAGGCACAAACGCATGTATAAGGAAGAAACTTTGTACTAAAAAGAATAGTCAATGGATGTATCATCTTCACATGTTGACTCCTGCATGAACTTTTTTTAAGAAAAACCTCACATTCTTTATATAAACATATATAGACATACATGCGTACTATCATTATATGTTTATATTGTATTATCATAGATTTACATAGCTATATATAAATATGTATACATATATTGACATATATTCAGATACATATATTTGCACAAAAAGAATAAAATTTTTCCTATGAGATGGTCATTAACACGTCTTCTAGCTGAACAAAGTGATCTAATAGCTACTGTTGTGACTTGTGAGGCTTAAAATTTTTTTGGAGGTTGTATCAAGACTTAGTGTGATTTTTTTATTTTCTTTGAATTGCAGGGAGCACTTAAATTTTATCAATTGTGTAGGATTTTTACCTAATAAAACTAAGTTCATCAGTGCCAGCTCGAATAAGAAGGAATAATATATGATGGTCCGAACCATAATTTATGGATACACATTAAGAACTTAAACTAAAAAAAAAAAGATCTGCTTTCCATTAGAAAAAAAAAACTCTACCTTTGCCTAGGATCCCAGTCCATATCCAGTTGGGAAGCCACTTCTTCCATTATAGATGCCTTCCATTATAGGATAAACATAGACTGCAAAAAGAAGGGTTCCATTATAGGCACCTTCATGAAGCATGAAGGTGCCTTCATGGAGGGTTCAAGGATGGTTCGTCAAGGTGCCTTCATGGTTCGTGGTTATCAACTTCATCCGATCCGATTAGATCCAAGTTCATCAAATTTTAAAATTTGGTTAAACGTACAAGAAAAAATTATATAGCACTATGAAACAAAACAACAAAGCCTCTTCCTATCTAAAGCAACATTCATATAGCTTTTTAAAAATTATGACTAGAAAGTAAAAAGTGGAAAGAATATGTTCACCTTATATGGAAGAGATGGATCTTTGGCTGTACGTGGGGGCGGCAGTGGGTGGTGGCGGTGCCAATTGGATATAGCAGTGAGTTATAGCGGTGTCAGTTAGGAGCGACAATGAGTGGTGGTGGCGACAGTTGAGTATGGCAGCAGTGGGTGGTGACGGCGATGTTGGGGGCGACACCGAGTGGTGGCAGTAATGATTAGGAGCGATCCTGGTGGTGGCATCTATTGGGGGCAGTGTAGGTTGGTGATAGGTGGGGACGGAGGGTGGGGATTGGGGTTTGGTGAAGAGCTGATCGTGGATGGAGGCAGTGGATGGGATTTGGGGAAGAGCCGACTGTGGGTTGAGGCAGTGGGTGGAGGTTGGCAAAGAGCCAGTGGCGAGTGCAAGTTGAGAAAGAGCCGATGGTGTTGGAGGTTGGGGGGAATAGTCGACAGCGACTGTTAGTAAGAGTTAGGAGAGAGAGGAGGAGGAATTTCTTAGAGTTGGCGGTTAGGATTTTGAATAGGAGAAAGGAAAAGAGGGTTTGGAGAGAGAGCTGGGAGTAGAAGGGGGAGAAGAGGGTTTGGGATGGGAGCAGGGGAGAGAGATTTGAAGAGACGGGATGCATGCATGGGGTGGCATCGTGTCATAGTAAATGCACATTTTCTTTCCGTTATGTCTCTTATTTTATGTTTTTTAACAGGCTAGGTCAGCTAACGGCGAGGGAAATCCCCCATTTGCTTTTAGAGACGTCTTGGAGATGTGCACCGATCCAACGATCAGGGATCCAAGCAGATATGGATTAGGACCTAATCAATCGAAGCCCAGTCTATCTCTCTCTCTCTCTATATATATATATATATGTGTGTGTGTGTATATGTATGTATGTATGTATGCATGTGTAATTTAATGCATTTTGTGTTTTTTATATGCTTATCCAAATATAAATATTTGTTATATGATTTTTGTTTTGAATATAGAACATAGTTTTATTTGGTACCCAATGCAAAATTCTAGCTTAGATATTGCTTGCAGATTTAAAGGTAATAGATTAAATAACAATGATTGGTTTAGGTTAGAATTCTATTGCAAAATATGATCTTTGATAAATTGGTTTATTAAAAAAGTTAGATATATTTGAAATTTTGAAAAATATCTTTATTTTAATAGACCATTTGAGCTATTTAAATTACAATATCATGATATTAGTTTTCAATTGCTCATTGCTTTTAGATCTGCTCTTATCAGAAACTATATGCAAGCTATGGTAGAAAAAAGATTTTAAGGATATAATTATTTTGCATGTTATGATGACCCTTTTTTGAGATAATTATGATGACTATTCTAGTTTAAAATTAAGATGGACAATTTTGTTTTTAAGATCCTAAAAAACTTTAGCTTTAAATACTTCAACAAAATTTTCTTTTAAAAAGAATCTAAAAAATCATGCAAGACCACTAGTTTTGTACTGGTCGTCTAGGGATATCCTTTAACCCAAGGAGTTAAGGACTCTAGGGAAAAAGGAATGGGTTGTTATCTTTGAGGAAGATATTGCATCTTTCGAAGGATACTATGGAAACTACAAAAGTTAGAGAAAGAGAAGATGAGATGGAACTAGCTACAAGAAAAGGCAATAATGATAGTTTCTTCTTCATAAAGGTTGTTGGAGCTTTTGGGCTAAGATTAGCTCATATGGGGTGTAATAGCCTTATTTCTCTATATAGGTACATAGCATAATGGTTATGATTATTTCTTTTGATTTATGGAGAGTAGTCAGTTTGGTAGGATGAGGTGTGAGTGTATTTATAGGATGTTGATCATAGCAATCAAAGAATTTGATCTTGACATCTTGTCCATGTAATAGCACATTTGGATTGTGTTAGAACTTGCTATAGCTTTGCTCATAACAATATAGCATGGTATTAAGCGGGCTTATATGGGGAGTGTGAGGTTATGATCTTTTAGTTTCATGAATAGTAGTGAGATAAGGATCTTTTTGGTTCTCTCTTTCTCTCTCTCACTCACTCCCTCCCTCCCTCCCTCCCTCCCTCCTATGCGTTGCGTGCATGTGTTTGTTCGATGTTCTATTTTCCATGCAGGGTTAGATTTTGTAGGTGGATAAGATAGTTTTAGTCTTGTTGTATTATGCTAGTTTGAATTGGTAGTGGTATTTATATAGATTGAACCTTTTGCTATCTTATGATGCTAGTTTTGGATGCAAAAGTGTGTTTGTAGTATTTTCTGATAATTCAAATTAATGGTATGATTTTCTAATATTTTTGATCAATCATATGACTCAATCCAATCCTACAAGGATATTTAGATGTACAAGCAAATGAGCATGTAAATGCATGTTTGAGAGTAAAAATTTTAAAATAAAATTTCAATTATATTAAATGCAGATATACAAGAAAACTATTATTTCAATAAAAATAATATGTATTTTTTTGGGGAAAAGAGGGGCTTAAAAGTAAAACATTTCCATATGGGGAAGGGATAGTCTTGATTAATGTACTCTAGCAATAAAAAATTTAGAATTCAGTGTTAAATTAATCTTGAATGGTATCGCTCATTTATGATTAGAGAGAAATGAAGGAATCAAGTGGTCGATATAAGGAAGAAAATAGAGGACGGCGAGCTATTCTACTAGCTAATTAATTTCACGAAAAAGGAAGCTGTTTGCTAATTTTCTAGATTCCATCTTTGCTAATAACTGATAGGAGGAAAAAAAGGGTTACTCTGACAAGTCTAAGGGCATATTGGAAAGAAAATTTGACCAAAAAAGTCCAAAATTCAAAACTTTTTGTTTTTGTTTTTGTTTTTTTTTTTTGACATAGTATGGACCATATTTTCGGTACAATACTTGAGATCCCATGAACCAGCAATTGCCAAAGAGATTAAGCTGAACTAATGTGGAAGACTAATACAACATCAAGAGAATCTCAACCTAATCCAAAGAGAGGAAATCTTCTAACCTCCACAAAATGGATTGTATCAATACCTCCCCCACCCATAATTGTCTCCAATCAAACAAATCATATAGTTCCATAGCGCTTGCAGTATTGTTTTATAGAGAAGATGAGAGACCAAGGTAATAAGGAAATTCTATGGTCCTACAATTTGAAAACCAGATTCCTGCCTTGTTATCATTATGAAAACATTGGTAAGGTACTGGTCTTGAGGGCATCTATTGGACCATGCATCAGATTTTATATTTATGAAACTTTGATGGTTTTAGAGTGCCATCATCTCTTTTAAATTTGGTGTCAAGTATATGGCCTCGCCTAACTTAAGCAAGATTGCCAAGAAGTGGCACCACTTTTTGAAAACCAAAGTGTTTATCCCCAAGCACTCTTGCATATAGAAATTGCAATCCCTTTTCTGCCACTGTATATAATAAGATAATTTTTAAATTGTCTTTCTAAGAAGCGTGTATAAATAATGCTACGATAGGGATTTTGTTGGAATAAGATGGTGGTGCAGAACTTTTTGCATTCCAAGTTTTACATGTCTATACTGGATACTATTATAGTGTTCTGGAGCACCTGATTCCTTTATGATGGAGTTGAGCATTTTCCTGATCTTGGCATAAGGAAATACAATGCTTACAAGGTCCAAATATAAGTTCCTCATGCAATGGGGATCACGAGATGTAAAATGTGGCTATTTGGAGCTAGTACTTGGATTGGGATGCATTCATCTGGCATCTGTTTGGCTAACAATAAATTGTTATTGAAAGAGTAAATTGGCTTGTTGAGCTTCTTTTTCGGCAGCCCTTATGTTTTTTCCCAACCTTTTATATATATTCCTATCTTGCTGTTTGCATCTTGTTGATTGGGTAAATTTTTTGGTATGGTCTCCTTTTAAAGTAAAAGGAGTTTGGTTTGCTTAACAGTTTGCCCTTAGATATTGATCCAAGTTTTAAAAATTAACTGGAATTTTGAATATGCCTATCAAGCATCTCAAATTCTGTGATCTTAATACTTCAATAAAATATCATTGTTCTTGATAGATTGTTGGTAGCCTTGTAAAGTTGTAGAAAGGTACCTCAGGTTTCTCTATAATGCATACGTTCGTTGGTGACCCATGCTTGAAAATATAGTTAGAAGTTTTATTTTGTTTATCAAGTAGGTTTTAAATCCCGTAGGGTAGGATAGGAGATGTCCCAAGACGTTCCGATCAGAATGCTGGGACAATGGTGGGATGGTACCATCGTAGGATAGGAGATGTCCCAAGACGTTCCGATCAGAATGCTGGGACAATGGTGGGATGGTACCATCATACGATGGTACCGATCTCAATGTCCTCCTAGATGTTTTGCTGGGATCGATATCTAAATATTCAAGCATTTCTAAAAATATGAGCATGCTATTTCAATATGGTGACACTGCTTGGAGAAACAATGGTGGGATTTAGCTTTTGCTTTAAACATCTCTCAGGTGTTTGCTGGTGCAGTCTTGGGGTTTTTTATTGCCGTAACGACGTATTTGATCACCAAAGTCGGGAGTCAAGTTGGATATGGATTATTGGAGGAAAACTCTTGGCTGATAACTTCATTTGCTGATCACTTAATGGGAAGGGAATACATTCCAGAAATTAGAATGGATTGCTGAAATTTGTCCATCACACTCGGAAGAATGCTCAATATCAGGCATAACTCCCATGGTTGGGACTTCTTTTTGCTCAGAATATGTTTAATTAATGCTCCAATTCTTTGCATGAACATATATATGTTCACTGACTCATTGATGTTGCTCCATCTCATTTGAAAGGATGGATCATCATTTTAACATTCTTAACATTCACATCTTATGTAGATATTTGATAGAGAGCTATTTTTTCGGAGACTCTTCACATTTTATTTTGGCACTCCTGAAATCGGAAAGATGTATTGTGGTTTAGCAAAGTCACAGGGCTTCTGTCTATTGTTTTGCCTCTTTTTTATGCTTAGAGAGAGAGAGGCTTCTTAAGCCTGAAGAGAAGAAACACAAGGATAAAAGTAAAGCCTTTGGGATATAACCATCAATTATCTTAATTTGCCTATTTGCAGCCAGACTTTGCATTTAAAGGACAGTGAGGATTGTATTGAAAGATGAAATGTAGCTGAAATAACAAATGTATCTGAATAAACAAATCTTTTCCTATACAATATAATTCAATTTTTTATGAAGTTTTTAACTTTTATTTACTTAATTCCTCGCAAGCACATGTAACTGGCTTTCAGCTTGGAAGACTTTTTTGGTATTTATCTATTCACCGGTATCCAAGTCAGGAAATTATGCATCATAGAAGTCTTACATTGTTAGGTGGAAATCTCTAAGCCCTCCTGAGCAGAAACAACTCTACCAAATGCCAAAGCCATTTAAAATTAAAACTTTCTCATACTTTGAAGCTGCTATTTTCTTTTCATAAGATGGCCATGAACTTTGTGGAGTGTGTACCTCATGTTGATCAAGCTGCTAGCCCATTCATGTAAGAGGACGGATGAGTCTCCCAAGTCTCTGAACAAAGATATTGTGGAAGGTTGGAATGATTGTCCAGAAAAATGTGAATCACCAGAACCAGTAATTACTAGATTGGATAATGCCCCAGCTAATTACTAGATTGAAGAACTTGTCATTTGCTTCTTTCTGGAAATAATCCAGCTGACATGAAAGACCACTTCTAGGAACAATAACACAGTCTTCTAATTGAACATCACAACCTCTAGGAACAATGTCACAGCCTACTAGTTGAATATTTGGTTCTTCATGCTAACTTTTCCTTGCAAATTTGGAAAACCTATTCGAAATGTTCCAGTAGCAGTTCCACAAAAATATAATCTGAGACTTTGCAAATATATAAAGATTGATATTTCAAGTTCCCAAAGTGCCATGTTTAGTTAACCATAAAAGATTGTTCAAGTTTGTGACCCGGTGTTTGACGAGTTTGTGGTCTAATATTGCTCTAAACTGCAACATCATATTAAGGTTAGAATAGAATCTGTTGAGCTCCTGTAATTTGATTAAAAATATGACCTTGATCGCCCTAACCCTCTAAACATTATCAGAAGGCCACAACTTCTGTCAGAAACACAATTGTTGATGGGTGAATTCAGTGTCTGGAAGTACTCATCTTTATTTCTATCTAATATTGTTTATATCATATATACATTATATTTTTTATAAATTGTGAGTAGTGAATTAATCTGCATGTTTTGCTAGATCAACCTAACCCCTCAGGTTGCCAAGTGGAGCCATTAGAAAGCTATGATGCTGCTGCTTTCTGAAATTGTGAAACTTTTCCTCCTTTTGATAAATTCGATAACTTATTTTATTGCTACAGTGCAAACGTATGATCTAAGCTGCTCATATATTCTATTTCACATATGTTGTGACCATGGTTATGAAATACCTATGGAACAGGGCGGTACAAACGGTACCATACTGTTCTGCTAGGATTTTAGCACCGAAACAAGGCTTGTCACCAAAACCAACTCCATCTCAGGCATCCGGGCCAGTACAAACTCCGGTTCAGCTAGGATGATATTTATATCAGTTGTTCTAGCCAAACTGGATTGGTCCCGATTGGTACCATTAGGCCATCTCGAATGAGACAAGTCATGGCTCTTTTGACTCCATAATGTGAAGTAAAGAGAGAGAGAGGAGGGCTTTTTTTCCTCTAACCAGGGAGGGGTTGCCTGCACCGCAGCAAGGGCGCACTCCATTTGATCTCTCTCTCTCTCTCTCTCTCTGTTTTTTTTGTCCAAAGTTGTTATAAATTCAAAAAGGGGCAAACCCATGTCATCTTTTTTTTAAAAAAAAGTTAAGTTTGGATATGTTGTAGGGTGGACAATAGCCTCCAGCATGATGATTTTTAATTTTTTGACCAATATCTTTTTTAGAAAATATATATTTTTTATTTAAATATTAATAGAAGCATGTGGAAATTTAATCTAAGAATTCGTAGCATGTCTGCATTTATAGTATGTATGTACATGGTACAATTTAGGTGACTGCAATATCTTCTTGAAAATACTTATAATTATTTAACTAATAATTTAATCAACAAAATAATTAACAAATCCTGAAATTTCTTAAAAAATTAAAAAAATTATCAGCAGACATGCTTAGGTATAAATGCAATTTTTAAATTTTATTTTCATTCATTAATTTAGTAATCCATGGATTTTCCTGATTTTTAGATTATTTTTAATGAAAATAAGAAAATTCAATAATGTTAACTAAATGTAATAAATATGAAAAATGCATTGATAATTAACAAGATGAGTTGACCATCATATTTTATTTATTGACATATATTTTCTCATTTTTGAGCTACCTGTAAGGGAAATTACTAAAAATTGTAAAAAAAATGATTTAACTGTGAAAAGCTTGGAACATGCATCTGAATTTTTCCCTTGTGTTAATGTCACAAGCTGTAGATCTCTGAAGGACATCAACCAAAATCCATCTAAAGAGGTTGCATTGACTTCACTGCAGGATCCTACACCAGGAGAATGCTGTGTTTCAAGAAAGTCATCCACACCACCACAATACAAAATGGGTGTTGAATCTGTATCGAGAACATGAGTTGATTAAATTATACACTCTTCTTCGCCAATCTTTATTTCATACAGATTCCTGCAAGCTTATCCTCGATCTTTGATCTATATAGAGAATTCTCTTGCTGTTTGTTTCATGGATGATTTGAATGCTCCTACGATTCACTGAGAACCTCACATCGAAACAAATGCGAGACGAGGGTGACGACGCAATTTTAAAAGAGAACCAACTTAAGCCAATTATTCAAACATGATTCACCTTCAGGACCATTGGAGGCAATGACAAGTTTCAATCATCCATGCTTAGAAATCCTCTTCAGCAAAATGAAAACAATTGAGAAAGAAGCCATGACATTGCATCAGAGTCCATTGCATTCAACAGTATGTATGAAGGATCACAAAGTAATATTTTTGGACAAAAAGAGAGGAAATAGATGAAGGATGTATCTTTCGAGATATAGTTCTCTAACTAATTCCAATCTGACATTTATTTTTATCAAACACAACAAACCACCAGAATCTATCATCAGACAAACGGCTTCATTCACATGAAGGCACTGCTTTGGCATGCGGAACCTATCATCATCTCCATCATCCAACTTCAAATGGTTCCATTTACTCGATTCCGTTATATTCTTGACCGGCAGCTTATGAGTAAAATTTGTAGGTCTTTGCGTCGAGTATGATTTGCCTTAATCCACCAATGGGTGCTAAAATCATCAATAGGACCCCAAGTATGATGCAGATCTGAAGACCATGAAGGCAAAATAAAGGTCAGCTTGATGTCCCTAAAGCAGGTGAAAATGAAACTGACTAAAGTAAGTTAGCTTACCCAGTTAGTGATCCAAGATAAGCTACCCACTTTAGGCTTGTAGATGGCAAGCCACATGATGCAGGGGAGCTGCATAAAAAGATTATAGGTCAGAATCAGTAATTCTCCTGTGATAATGGAACATTAAAAACTTATTGTAATTTCTGCATTTGAAACACTCCTTGTGCTACCTTACTACTTCAATGGTTCAGAAAAAGCTATGTTCTGCTTCATGAGAAATATTCTACTACTTCACAGGGTTTTAGGGGCTTACAAAGTATGTAGTTGGGGCAAATACCAATCCTCCAAAGAATCCAAGTAGCCCACCAAAGAAAGGGAAGGTAATAGCAATGAACATTGTGAATGCTGCACATTATGTATCATAATAAAAAGTCAGCAAACATTTATCACAGCAAAAAAAAAAAAAGAGGGTGTAAGTATGAGTAGCCTAATGGAAAGGGTCATTACCAACATATACACTACGCGTAATTAAGCGAAGCATAAGACCCGGAGGAAAATGAAGTCTCTTCACCAGCACAGTTTCTAGCATGTCGAAGACAGGCATGGCATAAATCTGCATGATCAGTTGAAACAGTAGTCAGACTACAAACCATTGCAGGGGATTATAAAAAAGAATGTAGAAGAGAAACAGCAAAATGTATAAATGCAGATCTCCACAAAATGCTACCATTCTTTGCCGAGTCCGTTCTTTTAAATCTATTTGTGAAAAACATGATGAGACGAAAAATAAAACATCAACGAAAAAGCATGATATATAATCACTGATCGAAAGGTGTTCAATTTACTACCATCATCTGGCTAAGAAATTTATTTTTCCCCTTATTTCCTTTGAGGGAGAAGATATAATGACAACCATTTAGAGTTGTAGGTGACATACTAATCCTTCCTTTTGAAAGACTGGGATTTTTATCATGTTAAAGATCATGTTAACATTAAAATGCATTAAATCACTCTCCTTTTCTTTTCATTTTTTCTTTTTCTTCGTGAAATTTATGGATTAAATAATTGCTTCTCAAGTTTTAGTAAGATGTCACTCATTTGATTCTCTTATAAAGGCATTAGAAGTTCTTCCATCTTGAAGAATGCAATAGAAGCCACACTTTTCCTTGATCGTCTAATGTGAATCAAGTCTTCAGAACATCCATTGTGAGCAGTCATACCTGATAGCTCCCAATGACATGGACGACGACCATCATGTTGGCCATGGCAATCAGCCACGTTGGCTTCTCCAGTGAAAGGAGGATGTTGTCCTTGACCGCATTGCCGAAGGCCCAGTAACCAATGAGAGCAACAGGGAAGTAGCAAAGAGCAACAATGATGTAGGCAACAACGACACCCTTCCACATAGGCTTCTTTGATGGCTTCTCAGGAGTGGAAGGAATTGTTGCTTGGATCTCTAAGACCACATTGTGACCGGCATATGCGAAAGCAACATCTCCCAGTGCACCGAGGAAACCGAAGACATTTCCTGCTGTGCTTGAATATCTGTATCCATATTCAACATTTTCTTGCTTCCCTTTGTCCACAGAAGCTCCCCAAGCAATGGTGGAATAACTGATAAACAAATAGGTGAATCGGTTATAAAGACGGTAATCCAATTGCAGATATTAAGCGCACCCACAACGAGAGAGAGTTGCAGATATCAAAGCTTTGGAAAAGCTAAAATTTTGCTCATTCATGCTATATTTCTCGATTGTTTCATCGTTGATAAACCTCAAATGTTGAACCGGCTTTAATCTTTTTTTTTGTATTTTTGGATTCATATCCATGTGTGTAAAATCTTAGGCTTCCTGAATTTAAATTACATGGAAATTAACATCAGGAATCTAAAGGAATGCATGTTTGCAAGCGAAAAAAAAGAAGATGGAATGTCATGAACTTTGAAATTTCTACTCAAGAAGATTTTAAAATTTCAAAAGACGGACATATCTTTGTATGAGATCATTCATCCCTTGCCTTCTCTAAAAACATGAAGAAGCATATAAGATTTTTTTTTTTTTGATGTAGAAAAACACAATCTTTATTACACTCAGAAGAAAAGAGAGAAAACCTGTAAACTTGCAACATCCAGTCATGATGCTCTCCAAGTTAATGCTACATAACAGGCAGCAATGTAGGATATAGAGTGACACCATAGAGAAGATTGTGTACCTGAGAGACATGACAGCAGCTGCTAAGGAGACACCTGCAATGGAGTTGAAGTTGGGCAGTTGCGAGAGCACGAAGTGCACCGAGGCAAAGATCATGATGAAATATGTCTGTTTGATGTCTTTGCAGCCAGTGCAGACAAGATTATGGAACTTCCTTAGAGATTGTCCTCCTGTAACCATGTAGACGATGTTGACGCTCACCTCGACGACGAGCTGCTGAGGCACCACAATCCAAAGACCAAGCTTCTCTCCAAAGGCCTGCTGCCCCAGTTCATGGTACCGATCGAACCGCTTCCCGGGTACCATCTCATGCATCTCCACCATTTGCCAGAGAGTATATAAGGTGATGATCCATGATATAATTAGGATTGCAATGCCTGGGCCCCTGTTCAATTGCAAGCAAGGAGCTCTTAAGCCATCAAGCTTTCACGGTGAGCAAATCTGCAGTTATGTAGTTAGATCCATCTACTGAGTTAAGAAGATATTTAAGCATTGTTAGATCCTGTTTCAATAACATTTGATTGGTTACAGAGGAGTCGAATAATTGCAACAATCATAGAGGCCACAAAGCTTTTCAGCAGATCTAAATTTAACTCCTCCCCCTATTAAAGAAAATATTAGCAAACAGATTTAGCAGATTCCTGCTCTCGTCAAGAGAGAGGTTATTGATGATTACCTTATTTTTGTAGGTAAAACTAGAAGGTGAAAAATGAAGTTGCTAGCAAAATATGCAAAAATTCTATGCCGACAACAGGAACAGTCCTAATTCGAGCCAAGAATTGTTTTGATTTATATTCTATATTATTAAGGAAAAGTTTAAACACTTCTTTTAGCAAGACAAGGTCCATTGGCTTGAAAACTATTATTATCTCTCAACTGTAATCCAATACAACTAACTTCTTCAAATCGAATAGCATACAACTTTTATCCTTTGTGTATGGAAGATATCAATCTCCTTCTATCAGAGACATTAGCTGCATGGTAAATCATAACAGAAGGTTATGATGGTTGAGAATTACAACAATCTCAAAATTAAGAAAAAAAAAAGGACAAAGGAAAAGAAGACCACAATATTAGCACTATAATAGGCAAACTTAAATTAAAAGCCATTATCAAGTGGAACAAGAAAAAGGGAAAAGAATAGAGGATAATAACTTAAAGCTACCGACTCACGTACCAAGAATCATAATCCTCATGTCTACACCAAATTACTCCTTTGAGAAAATTATTGAAATATTATATAATCACCAATATTATGATTCTGTTCAGAGTATTTACATTAAAAATTGAGTTAGTACACCAAAAATTATGATCACCCATTTGGAAAAACTCTGAAACAACCAATAGGGTACTGGTTTGAGGACACTATTCTATTGTCCAAAATATCGCCGGAAAGACAAAAATATAACAAAATTAAAACATGAGAACCGCAAAATAACAGTCAAACATCAAAGCTTTAACACTATGATTTCAAGATATTTTTTTTTTTCTTTTGTTCTTCTCACCATCCAAGTTCTGACATAGCATATGGCAAGCTGAGGACGCCGGCTCCGACCATGGCCGTGACATTGTGGAATGCCGAGTACCACCACTTGGCATTCCGGGATGAGGTGATTGGAAGCCAATCATCGACGTTCTTCTCCTTCTCGGACTGCACGTTATTGCGTACAGTTGCATTCATCATGCCAAATTCAACAACAGAATCAGAAACCAGAGGCCAGAGAACATGAGACTCAAATATAAAAACAAACTAGGTAAACCAAGCAAGCCTTTATGCTATTTATTATTACTAGCCTTACTTTATGTCTGCATTGATACATATAAAAATCTTACCAAAAACAATGCAACGAAGGATGGTTTTCATTTACTTTCGGTTACTGTTTATATATATAGTTTTAATTGTTAGCTTTAATGTGAAGGTTTAGTAGGAGATGGATATGGATGAAATCTTTGGTGCGGATCTAAGCGAATTGGAGGAGGATACAAGATTCAGTGAATCTGCTATGTGGCATGCTAAAGGCTATTGCACCAAAGAGGCCAAAGTGAAAGGTTTTCTTTCAATAAATAAGATATATTATGCCATGCATGTATATATTCATCATAATTAGAAAATAAAATATTCAAAAATTGAGCCAAAAGATTACTTGTGGAATCCGAAGGTTTCAACAAATTGGCTATCTTGGTGGGTAAGGGTCACTTATGATGGGATGAAAGTGATCTCATTTTAGTTTATCTCGGCCAACGTTGAAAATATAAATATCTTTAGAAGGAAATCACAATATTATCTCAAATTTTTTTTGCTAATTTGATATAATATAAGATACATATCAAAATAGTTGTCATAAAATAAAATTAAGAAGAAAAATTGATAGATATATTGATATTGTATTAGCTGGTATCCTATAGACATCCAAGATTTTCTACATATTGTATGACTAGCTATAGTTTATATGAATCGATACCTCACTTATGTCATGGTGTTTCTATCATGAGTCAATATCTATTTGGCGAAAGCATATAGAATAAAATTCTTGAAGTACAAGATTCATTATGCAATATTGTTTTGATTGGTGAAAAAAGATATGAAGGTCATCAAATACATTCCGGTACATATGTAGATTGGTACAAAGAGATAAAAGATCATAAGATACATCTCAAAGAGAAGCATAGGTTAAGAGGTGTGAAATGGATTGTTGACATGCACAGAGGAGAAAATAATATATGAAATAGGTATAGATATATTTCAATTTTAGAAAAAGATGAAAAAAATAATAAGTAATGGAATGGATAGATGGACAGGACAAGGATAGAGAGAGAGAGAATGAGTGAGAGCGATGTTTTAAATTAGCATGCATATATAGAGAGATATAACCATCGGATTTATGGAGATACATAGAGTAGTATATGGGGATATTTCTAACCTTTTTATTTTTTAAAAAGATATAAAACTTTGGTAAATAAAATAAATTTGATAAATGTTTTTAAACTTTTTGAACTAAGAAAAGAAAAGGGGCTAATTACAGGAAGTGGGAGGAGAAGATGCTAAATTTGGGAAGAAAGGTGTATTCATAAATTCATATTCATAATTTTATATATCATTCTTTATCATTTTAAAATTTATTTGTCATTCTTTTTTTCTAAGAAATTGCTTACTCTTCTATTACATAAATTCACATTTATAATTGTATTATCCCTCCTGCTCATTATGCAGGTATCATACATATTTCAGCTATTCATGTGATAAATAAAATCTATCCTAGTTGAAAAATAATGATGATTTTTCTAACAATTATTTTTAGATATTATTTGATTACAATAGCTGTTATATAATAAAAATAACAGCTAAATTTGACGTTTTTTAACTATAATTAACGATAAATTGTAAAGTTTCTGTTTGTTTTTTTTTTTCTCAGTAAAAAAAAAAAAAAAAAATCCTCAGGCCGATTCCTTCAACTATAACTGCTCCATTGGATGTAATATAATTTAACCATTTAATAGTAAAACTTTGGATCCAATTCCTGCCTTTGTATAATTAATATTATTTTGAATCAGTCTCCTAGTTTTATATATTATTTCAATATTTAAGTTTATTTTTCTTTGATAAGCCGTCTATGTTAAATTTTAATGTTTAAATTTTGTTTGAAGCTATGGAATCAATGCGGCCACGAAGTCAAGCTGCGGACCACAGCATGCCATCACGTCCTGGATCTTGACTTTTCAAGCCAACAATGGCAGCAATAATGCTTGCAAGATGTTTCTCATTATCTATCCCTATGCAAGTATTATAAGATGTTTCTTTTAAAAAAATAACTTGACCTAATAATCCACCTAGGGGGCAAAAAAAAAAAAGCTAAACATTTTTTATTGCACCTAAATTAATGATCATAATTCATATTAAATTTCCCATATTACCAAAAAAAAAAAATTATATACCTCTCTAATTTTTATTCTAGGTCATTGAATTTCCTTACCAAACTTAATTTATTAATATCCATATTACATGTACATCTACCATCCATACAAGATTATGAAATAATTTAGCAATGAAATTTGGGGTCATACCAAGGTTTTAGTAAAATATACTTGTCTTATAGAGAAAATATCTGAGAATAAAATAATAATTGCTATAACTATTAAGCAAAAATTAATTATAAATTGATGACAATATTATTTGCTGAAGTCACTATTCGCTATTAAAAAACAAAAAAGTTCTGCCAACTGATGGAATTTAAAAATTATTTTATTTAGATAAGATGAAGAAATTAAAAGGTAGCCAGCTTAGTCAAAACAAAACATTATCATAACTATTAATTTAAATTTGGAGCGTAGTTAATTAACTACTAGGTACAAGTGTATAGCTTTGCAATTAGCTGATTGTCTGGCTAACAAATTGCTGAATCTGAATCTGAGAATTGACCGGCACATGGCCACAAGCCTAAACTGGCGGACCCTCCAATACTTGGCCCCCCTCCATTGAAGCCCCATCCGGTTAGAATTCTACTCTCTCTCTCTCGCTCCCCCTCTCTCTAAATCTGCTTTTTGTAAAGATATATAGGCCCCTTTGCAGCATCAAAAAGAGAAAAATAGAATAACTAAAGCACAAGATCTCAACACAGAGCTGGGTCCTGAACTCCTAATTGTAAGAGAGGGACTTCTATTCTTTCCAAGAACCAAAAGAAAGACAGAAGGAGAAAAAAGAAAGATTATGTGATGGTGCATACCCTGCTTCTTGTATCATATGATTCTGGGGGAGTAGGAGGAGCTTGCGTTCCCATGGCTGCAGAAATAATATCTAACTACAAAGCTATGGTGACCAAAAGCACCAGGACTAGAGTGGAAGGGAAAAAGGGAGGGAGGGAGGAGAGGTGAACAAGCGTTGGGAAGAGATGGTGGAGGGGAGGATGGATTTATAAAAAAGATGAGAGAGTGGAGGAGAGAATGGATATATATAGAGAGAGGGGAAGAAAGGGTGGAGGAAGGTGCCGTTTGAATACCGCGTTTTTTCTATGAATAACAACCTTTGGTTGACTCCAGGGCTCTCAAACTGATTAAACAAAAAAAAAAAATCCCTCTCTTATAAAAAATACTATATGTCACAATATTTGTGTGAACCATATTTCCCTTGTTTCCAGATTTCCAATTTGTCTCAGTCTTTAGTCGATCAAGTCTGTCATTAGGAGGATTACCTTTTGGGGTCAATCCAGATTTCTAATTTATTCTTCAAATAAAAAATCATTATCTTTTATCTTTATCTGGTTGATAAAAATTAATTTTATCGTTTTTTTATTTAATATATGAAGTTTATCTTTATCTGGTTGATGGAATGTATCTTTTACGTGGTTATCTTGGTCTTTTTGGGAAATCCAGCTGGGTTGAGTTGGATCCTAGTGGATTTCCCGTTGGATCATGGACGGCATGGTGCAATTAAATACAGGCCCAATCAATACAATCCCTCTCAAACACAAATCCTATAAAAAAATAAAATAAATAAATAAATAAATAAATAAATAAATAAATATATATATATATATATATATATATATATATATATATATATATTAAATATCCCGTAGTCCAACAGGCCTATGCATAAGATGTAGGCCACGACGAGTACGGACCTTTAGAGAGAAACTATATATATATATATATATATATTAAATATCCCGTAGTCCAACAGGCCTATGCATAAGATGTAGGCCACGACGAGGACGGACCTTTAGAGAGAAACTGAGTTGGTCAAACTAACCCAATGCAACCCAGATTAAAAAAAAATTTCTTTTAGTTTCTTTTTGCTTATCTGTGACTTCACCCCAATGTCAGTTACGCCTCATAGAGTTTAATACAGGTATTAAAAGTTAAAATAAGCTGTGAGAGTGGGTCCCACATATTTAGGTGATTTTTTTTTTTCTTTTGTCTCTGGTCAAGACATAAGAGACGCCGACGTATATTTGTATTGTGTATTTGGGTGGGGAAAATTTAGAGAAATTAAAAAAGCATGAAAGTGATGTTGAAGCTTCAAAGCAGTCGGAACTTTGGAATTCACGAGAGTAGCATGGTTGGTGGTCAGGAGCACTGCAAAGAAAAAGGAGTGAATACTTGGCTGGAGATTCAGGGAATCCCA
>QRFJ01001386.1:297939-382444 GCA_006176705.1 Cocos nucifera | reverse complement strand
TTCCTAAGAAAATATTAAGTCATAGATCTTCCACCATTGTAGATGTGCGAGTTCTTTCCGGGATTGATTATTCTCGATTGGTTACAGTGATTCAGTTACACCGAAAAGATGTAATCATGTCTATTTGGCATTGGATGCTATAGGTTGGAGGATGGGTTGGACTCAAAATTCTGAATATGATGAGGGATCCAATTAGAAATCTAATTCGTGCAAATGGTGGATCTAACTTAACTAAGGAGTGGAGCAATATTTCGGGCATGGTGAGCTTCATGAATTAGAGATCAAGTTTGGGTGCATCATGATTACAGAATCATTGGATAAGAGTTATCCACTCATCAGTTGATCCATCATCAATAACTATTAGGTGAGGTGGTAAGTCAGTCGGTGGGACCGCACCATCCACTAGAATCAATTAAACGTGGAGATTTTCGTGTCTCTGCTAAGGAAGTATAGAGATCTAAGAAAATAGTGAGAGCCTAATTTATTTAAAAATAAAATTTTTAAATAAATTGATTAAGTTTAATTACAAAATCTAACTAAAAATTTTGACTTTCTACAAGAAAATATCTACGTCCAACCTACTAGCCCGTATCCTGGACACCCACAGACTGACCGAACCCAAATATAAGGATTGGCTCTAGAACTATAAAATTATTTTGGATTTCAAAAAGCTGAGTCATGTATTAGATCAGGACCCTCCATCTTACTAGCCTATCCATCTACTGAACAGAGAGTATCTTAAAAAAATGGATGGATGAATATAATAAAGTTAGGTACTATATGTTGGGCTCAATGTCTGATGAGCTTCAGCGCCAACATGAGAATATCAAGACTGCTCAGCAAATATTGGCTCACCTACAAGAGTTGTTTGGTGAAGAGAGTCGTGTAGCCAAGTATCTAGTCACTAGATGACTTTTTAAGGCTCAAATGTGTAATGGACAGTCGGTCCAAGATCATTGTTTGATGATGATCAAGGACTTAGAAGAGCTTGAGAAACTTAGTGTCAAGTTAGACAGAAACTTGCAAATTGATGTGATCTTGCAGTCATTGACTGATGCATATGGACAGTTCATCATGAATTTCTATATGCATAAGCTGTAATGTACCTTAGCAGAATTGATGAACATGCTGGTTACTATTGAGCTTTCTTTGAAAAATTCAAAGGACTCAGTGCTTGTTGTGGAGCAGACTTTCTCCAAAAAAATTTTTTTTAGAAAGAAGAAGTCTGCGAAGAAGCAGAAGATAGATGGAGGTAAGAAGAAGAAGAAAGAGCCAAAGAAAAAGGCTGTGAACAAAGAAAAATATTTTCATTACAATACTGACGGCCATTGAAAGTGGAACTACCCTTTATATCTGGCCAACCTCAAGAATAAGGAGGCAGATCCTTCTGAAGGTATGCTCGTGATTGAATCTAATCTAATAATTTCTTCTGCTTTTAGTTGGGTGCTTGACTCTGGTTCTAGTGCTCATTTATGCACTTCTATGCAGAATTTTGAGGAGAGCAGGAGGTTGAGGGATAGTGATATGATTCTGCACATCGAGAATAGAGCAAGAGTTACTGCTGTGGTCATAGAAATCTACCCTCTTACACTACTGTTAGGATTAGATTTAGTACTTAAAGATTATTTTTATGTGCCTACAGCAAGCAGAAATTTGATTTCTTTTCTTATTTAGCACAGGAAGGCTATGTAATTAGAATCTAATCTAATGGTTTCTTCTACTTTTAGTTGGATGCTTGACTCTGGTTCTAGTGCTCATTTGTGCACTTCTATGTAGAATCTTGAGGAGAGCAGGAGGCTGAGGGATAGTGATATGATCTTGCATGTCTGAAATAGAGCAAGAGTTACTATTGTAGCCATAGAAACCTATCCTCTTAGACTACTGTCAGGATTAGATTTAGTACTTAAAGATTATTTTTATGTGCCTACAGCAAGCAGGAATTTGATTTCTTTTCTTATTTAGCACAGAAAGGCTATGCAATTAGTTTTCTTAAGGACCATTATAATATTTTTTTTTAAAACAAATAAAATTGCAAGTGGTTTTCTTATTAATGGTCTCTACCAGTTACGTATTAATGTTTCTATTTTAATATCGAGTAAAACATGAATGTCATAGGTTCAAAGCGACCTAGGGATAGTCTAAATGATAGGTATCTATGGCATCTTAGACTAGCTCATATAGCGAAAGATAGAGTTAACAAATTAAAAAATTTGGACTATTGAGTATGTTGACATTTGAGTCATATCCAATTTATGAATCATGCTTTTACGATAAAATGACCAAGCTTTCTTTTATAGGACATGAGAAAAGGATCACAAACCTACTTATCTTGGTACACATAGATATGTGTGGTCCATTTGATGTGCCGATCAGAGATAATTATGTTTACTTCATCATCTTTACTAATGATTTATCTTGGTGCGGGTATGTGTATTTGATGCGACATAAGTCTAAAGTCTTTAAAAAGTTTGAGGAATTCAAACTCGAAGTAGTAAAACAAACAAAAAAATCTATTAAGATTCTTCAATTAGATCGAGGAGGTGAATATCTTAGTTAGAAATTTTTGGACTATCTCAAAGTTAATGGCATAGTCTCACAATGGACTCCATCTAAAATGCCTCAACTCAATGGGGTTTTAGAATGAAGAAATCAAATCCTATTAGATATAGTTCATCTATGATGAGCTTTATGGACCTTTCTAATTTTTGGGGGGGATATAGTCTAATGATCATAATATATTTACTGAATATGATTTTCTCTAAAATCATTCCTACCACACCATATGAGATATGGTATGATAAGAAATCAAGTCTGAGTCACCTTAAAATTTGGGGTTATCTGGCCCATGTCAAGCGACAGCAGGTAGATGAGTTAGAGTCTAGGTCCTTTAGAGCTTGATTTATTGAAAATCCTAAAGAGTCGTTAGGTATTACTTCTATCTTTCAGAAGACCACAATATGATTGTGAGTCAACATACCATTTTTTTTGAAAAATAGTTTATTCAAGATGGTGGCATTGGGAGACAGATTAGGCTCGAGGAGAAGATCTCCAAACAGCAATGAGCTAAGGAACCTATGGAACTTAATCAAATTAAGCTAGTCCAAATGCTACCTCCTCCACCTCGAAAATCAACTAGGATTTTCCATCCTCCTGAAAGATACTTAGGTACAGTTTCAAAGGATGTTGAGAAAATATTTCTCACGAAAAATAAAATTCATGATAATGATCACAAGTCCTATGACGAGATGATATCAAATATTGACTTCGAAAAATGGTTAGAGACAATGAGATCAGAAATTGACTCAATACGCTCGAACCAAGTTTGGACCTTGGTAGATCCACCTGAAGGATAGACCGAATAGGATGCTAGGACTTTCACAGAAGATATACATATAGGAGGTACTAAAGAGGTTTGAAAACTCTAAAAGAGGTCTAGTATCCTTTAGACATGGCAATCATCTCTCCAAGAAGATGTGCCCTAGCACACCTGAGAAGATTGAATGTATGAGCAAGATCCCTTATACTTTGGCAATAGGAAGCCTCATGTATGCCATGCTATGTACATGACTTGATATTGCCCATGCTGTGAGTGTCACGAGCAGGTATCAGTCGAATCCAGGTGAAGAGCATTAGATTTTTGTGAAGTGTATCCTTAAGTACTTGAGAAGGATTAAGGATATGTTTCTAGTCTTTGATAATGGAGAACTTCAGGTCCAGGAATTTACAGACTCAAACTTTATATCCGACATAGATGATCGAAAGTCGACATCTGGAAGTCTGTTTATATGCAATGATGATGCTGTTAGCTGGAAGAGTTTCAAGCAGATAGTAATAGCAAACTCCACCATGGAAGCAGAATACATCGCTACGTCGGAAGCTACGAAGAAAATATTTTGGTACAAGAAATTCACCATAGAGCTCAGAGTGATGCCATCGGATGTCGTCCCTCTGTACTACGACAATAATGGTGCCATAGCCCTAGTTAAGGAGCTGAGGTCTCATCAGAAATTCAAGCACATTGAGCGGTGATTCCATCTGATCCATAATTACCTAGAGAAGGGATATGTCGAGGTCAAGAGAGTCGATACCGCAGACAATGTGGCTGACCCACTAACGAAGCCATTGAGCTAGCAAAAGATCGAAGCCCACTCAGAGAAGATGGAACTTATATTTGTAGCCGATTAGCTTTAGGTCAAGTGGAAGTTTATTAGATGTGTGCCCTAGAAGCTAGATTGGCTAACACTTATAATATACTTCTAGAAGCAATTTTATAATTTTAACTATATAATAATAAAATGATTATTTTTTATCATAGTGTGTATTAAAAGTGTCTGTGATACATCCTTTGAGCTAATGATAATGATAATTCATATTTTTAAGAGTTGAAAATTTAAGACATAAATTTTCATAATTAACTCATAAAATTGCTCTCGATCGTAGAATCATCATGAGGATGGTGATCGATCTGAAAGATCATGTATGATAACTTTCTTAGGATAGATGAGTCTTAAGTCTATGATGTGGAGATACCAGAATGAGAGTACAGGTACTCATTAGAGAATGAGGGCACTGAGCATGACCACCTCGAGCAGTCATAAGAAAGTCTACCTTCTTGTCGATGATTGGCTCAACGCTGTAGTGGCGTATCTGATTCTTTGACCTAAGGTGCATCAATAGTTTACCTTGAGGGTGTTATAGTTTAACTACACCATAACTCGATCTCCTAGCCATTCAAAATTCTGAAGTGTATGTTGGCTATAGCATGTTCATTATAGAAATTGGATTACACCAATAGGAGATCTATCTACCTCGGTAGATAAGGAGTAGCTCTATAATGATCATGAGATTGAGTCCATAAGCCTATAACCATAGCAGTGTAAAGATGATAGAAAGAGTTTCTATTAGAATTTTACATCGGACTCAAATTGAATGATTAATTCATATGACGGACATTGGATTTGATGAGTTTATCTTAATCCTCATCCTATCGGAGCTCAAGATAGAAGAACCAAATCACATAAGTAGCTGCACCGAGAGATTTACTTTCGGTTCTGATGGATTGCCACCATATACTGCTAGATGTCACTGATGAATTTAGGAAGCAATTAGAATGATCTTAATGATCAATCATTTTAATTATGTGAATTGAAAAAGTTTTGATCCTTCGAAAGGTATTTTGATTATGTTGATGATGGAGATCATGACATGTCTCATTATCATATGAAACTAAATCTAACTGGATCACATAAACAAGGGTTTTGATTTAGATGTTATCAATTGGACTAACTCAGTCTGATTGATTTGGATTAGATCCAATCAGGTTCAAGGTAATCATGCTAGCACACGATTGAGTCTAACTTTCTCCTTCTGTAATCTTCCTAATTCATCGTAATTGATTCAAATTTGATTTGACTCATTCCTGGATTATGAATAGGTTTATTTCTATCTTACTAAAACTTATCCAAGTCAGATTAATTCTAGAAATAAATCCATTCTGAAATGTAATTAGACTAGGGTCAATGTTGACCTAATTGAGTGGTTTGAGGGTCATAGGTTCAAAGCTTCCTAGAGAATTCTCTAGGAATCTATTGTTAGGATCTAATATCTCAAATTTGATCTACAGCAGAGAAAAATCAAATCATCAAGCAGTCGAGCTGGCTCAGATACGAGGTCGAGTCAGCTCGGATTGAGATCGAGCCAGCTCGAATCATAATCAAGCCGACCCTCTCAGCCAGATAGAAAGCAAGAGTTCGGGCGAGATGCAGTCGAGCCAGCTCGACTTCTGATAGAGCCGACTCAATGGAGACGAATAGAATAGGATGAGATTTTTTATTTAGACTCGGATTGTGATTAAACCAAAGGATCTAAGAGAGTTGCGCGTGGACAATAGGATCCAGTGGCCATGAAGGGCTGCAGTCATGATTTAAAGATTGAAAAATATTTTAAGACTCCATCAAAATCATGTTCGACTTATATTAGGAGAAAGAGTCCTGTTAGAACTCTTGTGAACTGTTGAGAAGAGGATTCTCATCCTATTTAAAGAATTGAGGTGCTGTGGAGCAATAGGTGGCGCATGTGGTGTAAGAGACACGTAGACAAGCTCAGGCAACCACTGATAGAAGCTTGGCAGAGTGTCGAGTACATGCAGCTCGTGAAAGAGAGAAAAGTAATAGGTGTATAGCATCCGACGTGAAGGCTGTGAGGATAGAGCATCTTGTAGCTTCTGAGGGTCTTCTTGGAATTCTGAGAGAGCTTTTGTGAGGGTAGCTTCTAGTTAGAGAGATTTATGTATAGTGAGTTAAGAATGGTGTTCTTCTCTTGTACTTATTTTTCTCTTTTATGGTGAAGCTTTGCATGTCCTATGGAGGCGAGCCTTTGGACTGATCTATATATTTGATTATTTTTTATTTTATTTTTTTCTTTCTTTCTATCATAATATTTCGATACTAGATTTCTAACAAAGTGGTATTAGAGTAACTGATATTCCAATAGATTGGTATCAGAGCCAGATGATACCAAAGCACGGATTGCAGCAGTGGAGCTAAAGATTGAAGAACATGGAGAAGACAAGCGCAATCAAAATGGAGATCAACAGGTTTGATGGAAAGGATAATTTTTCTTGTGTCAAGCAAGGATAAAGAATGTTCTCATCCAACATAGTTTGATCGATGCTCTCTTGTATGATGAGATGCCACCCACCATGGAGGTGAAGGATTAAAAGTGGATCCAGATGCAAACGGTGAGCATGATCCGCTTGTACCTAGTGGATGATGTTATAATTCATGTACTTGGCAAGACTTTTTCGACGATGCTATGATCGAAGCTCAAGAAGTTATATATGGTGAAGTTGCTCACCAATATGCTATTTCTTTGGAGGCAGTTCTACTAGCTGTGGATGAACAAAGGTCAGAGCATACGAAAGCATCTATCTAACTTTCAGAAGATTCTTACCGACCTCCTTAGCATTGATGAAAAAATTAAGGAGAAGACCCGTTGGTCTTGCTAACATCGCTTCCCCCTTTGTATGAATCCTTGGTGACTGCTCTTCTAGTAAAAAAAAGCACCATCAAGATGAATGAGGTGACTACAGTGATACTCCAGAATGAGGTACTCGGGAGGGAGAATGCAGCTTTAAGCTCAGATGGTGGTAGCTCAGCTTTGACGATTTTTGGAGGAGCAGGAGGCAGTAGATGGAGCGATAGAAGATCATGAGGAGGACGATCCAGATTCAAGACGAGGGACCAAAGCAAGATCAGATGCTACAAGTGCGACGAGTTAAGGCATTAAGTCAAGGATTGCCCACAACTCAAGGATCGGACGAGGGCTACTGTGATGGTGATCAGTAGTGATACAGAAGGTAGTGATGATGTCCGTTCGATTACTAATGAGGTATCTAGTTCTTCCTCTTAGTGGATTATGGATTCTGCTTGTTTTCATCATGTATGTTATAGAGAGAAGATGTTTGACTCTCTGAAGATCAGTAAGGATACTATGTTCCTGCTAGATGGATCGAGCTGTGAGATCAAGGATAGTAGGATGGTCAGCATGAAGCTCCACGATGGAACAGTGAAGAAGTTGGATGAGATCCGGTATATACCCAGCTTTAAGAAGAATCTAATTTCACTGAGCAAACTGGATTCGACCAGCTTTAGATGGAAGGCTGATGGAGGAATCCTGAAGGTCATGAGCGGCAATAGGATGGTATTAAGAGGAAGAAAGCATGGAGGATATTACCTAATGATAGAAAATTCAATGCGAGGTGGAGCTCCAGGCAGAGAAGGATCAGGCACGGAATAAAAGACTCGAGAGGATGACATGCGATATCGCAGAGTAAAGTTTCTGTTACCGTAGGAGGCTATCTTGAACAGATCTCAGGTCAGAAGGATCACAGCAGTCGATGGAGGTGGGATCGAGCGGCTTGGCTCAACTCCCATATTTGTCCATCTATGATCAGCAGACGATTGTCCTAGGGTATAGGGGCGCTAGACAAACTCTCGAATAGGTGGAGATCGAATATCAAGTCGAGGTGAAGATTTTTGAGAAAAATATCTTAAATTCTTCTATATTAAGTCAACAGTGAGATCCAGAATAATGAATGAAGTCCAATGAGTCTAAGAACACCCCAATCGAAGATCAAACGGTGAAGATATGCATGAAGGAACATGCAAAGTGTTGGACGAGTCGCTGGAATAGGGCCCATGGCCAGCAGGCGACCAGGCTCGGCCCAGCACACAGGCTCACGGGCGCAGACCAGCACGCGGGCGTGGGCACAGCCTAGCGCATGGGCGTGGCCAAGCGCCACGCACGAGCAAGAGCGCGGCCCAGTGCCACGCGCTGGCAGGTGCGGCCCAAACCCAGGCGGGTGCGCACGCGAGCGCGGCCTGGCCCAAGCAGTCTCACGATGACGTGCGGACATGCATTTTTCATGGGGTTCAGAGATTTTTCATGACCTGATAGGAATAGGATTCCGACAATAGCTCTAATTGAAGCCTTTAAATGGCCTGGTGGACCGTGAGCTAAGGGTGTGACTTGGAAGTGATGAGAGAGATCCTAAAACATGACAGACAGTAGAAAGAGGATGCCAATGGATAGCAGGAGTAGAAATTTCAGACAGACAACTAGGTAGTAGACTGCGGTAATTTCAGGAGGTCTCCAAGAGAGAGTTTGGTAAGGATAACTTCTTGTTGAGAGGATTGTATACGTGAGTTGAGAGTGGATAATCTCCTCTTGTATCTTTTCCTTTTTCATAATGAAATTTTGCATGCCCCATAGAGGTGAGTTTTTGGGCTAATCTACATACTTGTTGTATTCGTTTTGTTTTCTTTTTTCTTCTACCGTAATATCTTAGTACTAGATTCTTAACAAGTGATATCAGAAGAATTAATATCCTAATAAAGGACATCTTTGATCTATATACAGAATTCTCTTGTTGTTTGTTTCATGGCTGATTTGAATGCTCCTACCATTCACTGAGAACCTCACATCGAAACAAATGCGAGACGAGGGTGACGATAAGTCAATTATTTCAAACATGATTCAGCTTCAGGACTATTGAAGGCAATGACAGGTTTCAATAATCTATGCTTAGAAAAATCCTCCTTGGAAAATGAAAGAATTGAGAAAGAAGCCATGACATTGCATTAGAGTCCATTGCATTCAACAGTATGTATGAAGGATAACAAAGTAATATTTTTGGACAAAAAGAGAGGGAACAGCTAAAGGATGTATCTTTCGAGATATACTTCTCTAACTAATTCCAATCTGACACCATTTTTATCAAACACAACAAATCACACCCAAATCTATCATCAGACAAATGGCTTCATTCACATGAAGCCACTGTTTTGGCATGCGGAACCTATCATCATTTCCATCATCTGAATTCAAATGGTTCCATTTACTCGATTCCTTTATATTCTTGACTGGCAGCTTACGAGTAAAATTTGTAGGTCTTCGCTTTGAGTATGATTTGCCTTAATCCACCAATGGGTGCTAAAATCATCAATAGGACCCCAAGTATGATGCAGATCTGAAGACCATGAAGGCAAAATAAATGGTCAGCTTGATGTCCCTAAAGCAGGTGAAAATGAAACTGACTAAAGTAAGTTAGCTTACCCAGTTAGTGATCCAAGATAAGCTACCCACTTTAGGCTTGTAGATGGCAAGCCACATGATGCAGGGGAGCTGCATAAAAAGATTATAGGTCAGAACCAGTAATTCTCCTGTGATAATGGAACATTAAAAACGTATTGTAATTTCTGCATTTGCTCCTTGAAACTACTTCAATGGTTCGTAAAAAGTTATGTTCTGTTTCATGAGAAATATTCTACTACTTCACAGGGTTTTAGGGGCTTACAAAGTATGTAGTTGGGGCAAATACCAATCCTCCAAAGAATCCAAGTAGCCCATCAAAGAAAGGGAAGGTAATAGCAATGAACATTGTGAATGCTGCACATGATGTATCATAATAAAAAGTCAGCAAACATATATCACAGCAAAAAAAAAAAAAGAGGGTGTAAGTATGAGTAGCCTAATGGAAAGGGTCATTACCAACATATACACTACGTGCAATTAAGCGAAGCATAAGACCTGGAGGAAAATGAAATCTCTTCACCAGCGTAGTTTCTAGCATGTCGAAGACAGGCATGGCATAAACCTGCATGATTAGTTCAAACAGTAGTCAGACTACAAACCATTGCAGGGGATTATAAAAAAGAATGTAGAAGAGAAACAGCAACATGTATAAATCTCCACAAAATGCTACCATTCTTTGCCGAGACCGTTCTTTTAAATCTAATAAGATGAATAATAAAAAATCAATGAAAAAGAATGATATATAATCACTGATCAAAAGGTGTTCAATTTACTACCATCATCTGGCTAAAAAGTTTTTTTTTTCCCCTTATTTCCTTCAAGGGAGAAGATATAATGACAACCATTTAGAGTTGTAGGTGACATACTAATACTTCCTTTTGAAAGACTTTGATTTTTATCATGTTAAAGATCATGTTAACATTGAAATGCATTAAATCACTCTCCTGTCTGCTTTTCTTTTCTTTTTTTTCTTTTTCTTTGTGACATTTATGGATTAAACAATTGTGTCTCAAGTTTTAGTAAGATGTCGTTTGATTCTCTTATAAAGGCACTAGAAGTTCTTCCGTCTTGAAGAATGCAATAGAACCCAAACTTTTCCTTGATCGTTTAAAGTGAATCAAGTCTTTAGAATATCCATTGCGAGCAGTCATACCTGATAGCTCCCAATGACATGGACGACGACCATCATGTTGGCCATGGCAATCAGCCACGTTGGCTTCTCCAGTGAAAGGAGGATGTCGTCCTGGACCGCATTGCCGAAGGCCCAGTAACCAATGAGAGCAACAGGGAAGTAGCAAAGAGCAACAATGATGTAGGCAATAACGACACCCTTCCACATAGGCTTCTTTGATGGCTTCTCAGGAGTGGAAGGAATGGTTGCCTGGATCTCCAAGACCACATTGTGACCGGCATATGCGAAAGCAACGTCTCCCAGTGCACTGAGGAAACCGAAGACATTTCCTGCTGTGCTTGAATATCTGTATCCATATTCAACATTTTCTTGCTTCCCTTTGTCCACAGAAGCTCCCCAAGCAATGGTGGAATAACTGATAAACAAATAGATGAATCGGTTATAAAGACGGTAATCCAATTGCAGATATTAAGCGCACCCACAACGAGAGAGGGTTGCAGTTATCAAAGCTTTGGAAAAGCTAAAATTTTGCTCATTCATGCTATATTTCTCGATTGTTTCATCGTTGATAAACCTCAAATGTTGAACCGGGGTTTAATCTTTTTTTTATGTATTTTTGGTTTCATATCCATGTGTGTAAAATCTTAGGCTTCCTGAATTTAAATTACATGGAAATTAACATCAGGAATCTGAAGGAATGCATGCTTGCAAGCGAAAAAAAAGAAGATGAAATGTCATGAACTTTGAAATTTCTACTCAAGAAGATTTTAAAATTTCAAAAGACAGACATATCTTTGTATGAGATCATTCATGCCTTGCCTTCTCTAAAAACATGAAGAAGCATATAAGAATTTTTTTTTTTTTAATTTTGATGTACAAAAACACAATCTTTATTACTCTCGGAAGAAAAGAGAGAAAACCAGTAAACTTGCAACATCCAGTCATGATGCTCTCCAAGTTAAGAGGCAGCAACGTAGGATATAGAGTGACACCATAGAGAAGATTGTGTACCTGAGAGACATGACAGCAGCTGCTAAGGAGACACCTGAAATGGAGTTGAAGTTGGGCAGTTGCGAGAGCACGAAGTGCACCGAGGCAAAGATCATGATGAAATATGTCTGTTTGATGCTTTTGCAGTCAGTGCAGACAAGATCATGGAACTTCTTTAGAGATTGTCCGCCTGTCACCATGTAGACGATGTTGACGCTCGCCTCGACGACGAGCTGCTGAGGCACCACAATCCAAAGACCAAGCTTCTCTCCAAAGGCCTGCTGCCCCAGTTCATGGTACCGATCGAACCGCTTCCCGGGCACCATCTCGTGCATCTCCACCATTTGCCAGAGAGTATATAAGGTGATGATCCATGATATAATTAGGATTGCAATGCCTGGACCCCTGTTCAATTGCAAGCAAGGAGCTCTTAAGCCATTAAGCTTTCACGGTGAACAAATCTGCAGTTATGTAATTAGATCCATCTACTGAGTTAAGAAGATATTTAAGCATTGTTTTCAATAACATTTGATTGGTTACAGAGGAGTCGAATAATTGCAACAATCATGGAGGCCACGAAGCTTTTCAGCAGATTTAAATTTAACTCCTCCCCCTATTAAAGAAAATATTAGCAAACAGATTCAGCAGATTCCTTGTCTCATCAAGAGAGAGGTTATTGATGATTACCTTATTTTTGTAGGTAAAACTAGAAGGTGAAAAATGAAGTTGTTAGCAAAATATACAAAAATTCTATGCCCACAACAGGAACTGTCTTAATTCGAGCCAAGAAATAGATTCTACTGAAAATTGTTTTGATTTATATTCTATATTATTAAGGAAAAGTTTAAACACTTCTTTTAGCAAGACAAGGTCCATTGGCTTGAAAACTATTATTATCTCTCAACTGTAAGCCAATACAATTAAACTTCTTCAAATCGAGTAGCATACAACTTTCATCCTTTGTATGGAAGATATAAATCTCCTTCTATCATAGATATTAGCTGTGTGTAAATCATAACAGAAGGTTATGATAGTTGAAAATTACAACAACCTCGAAATTAAGAAAAAAAAGGGGGACAAAGGAAAAGAAGACCACAATATTAGCACTATAATAGACAAAATTAAATTAAAAGACTTATCAAGTGGAACAAGAAAAAGGGAAAAGAACAGAGGATAATAACTTAAAGCTGCCGATTCACGTACCTAGAATCATAATCCTAATGTATAAACCAAATTACTCATTTGAGAAAATTATTGAAATATTATATAATCACCAATATTATGATTCTGTTCAGAGTATTTACATGAAAAATCGAGTCAGTACACCAAAAATTATGATCACCCCCTTGGAAAAACTCTGAAACAACCAACAGGGTACTGGTTTGAGGACACTATTCTATTGTCCAAAATAATGCCGTAAAGACAAAAATGTAACAAAATTAAAACATGAGAATCCCAAAATAACAGTCAAACATCAAAGCTTTAACACTATGATTTTAAGATAGAGTTTTTTCTTTTTCTTTTTCTTTTTTCTTTTGTTCTTCTCACCATCCAAGTTCTGACATAGCATATGGCAAGCTGAGGACACCGGCTCCGACCATGGCCGTAACATTGTGGAATGCTGAGTACCACCACCTGGCATTCCGGGATGAGGTGATCGGAAGCCAATCATCGACGTTCTTCTCCTTCTCGGACTGTGCGTTATTGCATACAGTTGCATTCATCATGCCAAATTCAACAACAGAATCAGAAACCAGAGGCCAGAGAACAAGAGACTCAAATATAGAAACACAACAGGTAAACCACGAAAGCCTTTATGTTATTATTACTAGCCTTACTTTATGTCTACATTGCATAAATATAAAAATTTTACCAAAAACAATGCAACGAAGGATGGTTTTCATTTACTTTAGGTTACTGTTTATATATATAGTTTTAATTGTTAGCTTTAATGTGAAGGTTTAGTAGGAGATGGATATGGATGAAATCTTTGGTGCGGATCTAAGCGAAATTGGAGGAGGATGGAAGATTCAGTGAATCTGCTATGTGGCATGCTAAAGGCTATTGCACCAAAGAGGCCAAAGTGAAAGGTTTTCTTTCAATAAATAAGATATATTATACCATGCATGTATAGATATATCCATCATAATTAGAAAATAAAATATTCAAAAATTGAGCTGGAAAAGATTACTTGCGGAATCTTACGAATATGGTAATGTCAAGGTTTTAGCAAATTGGCTATCTTGGTGGGTAAGGGTGACTTATGATGGGATGAAAGTGATCTCATTTTATCTCAGTTTATCTCGGCCAACGTTGAAAATATAAATATCTTTAGAAGGAAAATCATAATATTATCTTAAATTTTTTTTGATAATTTGATATAACATAACTTACATATCAAAATAGTTGTCATAAAATAAAATTAAGAAGAAAAAATTGATTTGATATATTGATATTGTATTAGCTGGTATCCTATAGACATCCAAGATTTTATACATATTATATGACTAGCTTATAGTTGATATGAATCGATACCTCACTTATGTCATGGTGTTTCTATCATGAGTCAATATCTAATTTGGCGAAAGCATATAGAAATAAAATTCTTGAAGTACAAGATTCATTGTGCAATATTGTTTTGATTGGTGAAAAAAGATATGAAGGTCATCAAATACATTCCGGTACATATGTAGATTAGGTACAAAGAGATAAAAGATCATAAGATACATCTCAAAGAGAAGCATAGGTTAAGAGGTGTGAAATGGATTGTTGACATGGACAGAGGAGAAAATAATATATGAAATAGGTATAGATATATTTCAATTTTAGAAAAAGATGAAAAAATAATAAGTAATGGAAATGGATAGATGGACAGGACAAGGATAGAGAGAGAGAGAATGAGTGAGAGCGATGTTTTAAATTAGCATGCATATATAGAGAGATATAACCATCGGATTTATGGAGATACATAGAGTAGTATATGGGGATATTTCTAACCTTTTTATTTTTTAAAAAGATATAAAACTTTGGTAAATAAAATAAATTTGATAAATGTTTTTAAACTTTTTGAACTAAGAAAAGAAAAGGGGCTAATTACAGGAAGTGGGAGGAGAAGATGCTAAATTTGGG
Organism: Cocos nucifera; assembly: GCA_006176705.1. Classification (NCBI taxonomy): domain Eukaryota; kingdom Viridiplantae; phylum Streptophyta; class Magnoliopsida; order Arecales; family Arecaceae; genus Cocos; species Cocos nucifera. The sequence continues at coordinate 367,599 of QRFJ01001386.1, read as the reverse complement.
AAGAAAGGTGTATTCATAAATTCATATTCATAATTTTATATATCATTCTTTATCATTTTAAAATTTATTTGTCATTCTTTTTTTCTAAGAAATTGCTTACTCTTCTATTACATAAATTCACATTTATAATTGTATTATCCCTCCTGCTCATTATGCAGGTATCATACATATTTCAGCTATTCATCTAATAAATAAAACACTATACCAGCTGAAAAATAACAGAAATTTTTCTAACTAATAATTTTTAGATATTATTTGATTACAATAGCTGTTATATAATAAAAATAACAGCTAATATTTGACGTTTTGTTATTTATCTGAGTAAAAAAAAAAAAAAAAAAGTCCTGGTAAAGCCGATTCCTTCATACTATTTAACTTCTTTTCATTGGATGTAAAAATATTCCTCAGATGTTACATAATTAAACCATTTAATAGTAAAAATTTGGATCCAATTCCTGCCTTTGTATAATTAATATTATTTTGAAATCTATCTCCTAGTTTTATATATTATTTTTCAATATTTAAGTTTATTTTTTTTTGATAAGTCCGTCTTATGTTAAATTTTAATACTTAAATTTTGTTTGAAGCTATGGCATCAATGCGGCCACAAGTCAAGTCAAGCTTCGGACCACAGCATGCCATCACGTCCTGGATCTTGACTTTTCAAGTCAACAATGGCAGCAATAATGCTTGCAAGATGTTTACCATTTATCTAATCCCTATGCAAGTATTATAAGAATGTTTCTTTAAAAAAATGGCAAGACCTAATAATCCACCTAAGGGGCAAAAAAAAAAAAGCTAAACATTTTTTCATCGCACCTAAATTAATTATCATAATTCAATATTAAATCTTTGATATTACCAAAAAAAAAAAAACTATATATCTCTCTAATTTTTATTCTAGGTCTTGAATTTCCTTACCAAACTTAATTTATTAATATCCATATTACATGTACATCTACCATCCATACAAGATTATGAAATAATTTAGCAATGAAATTTGGGGTCATACCAAGGTTTTTAGTAAAATATACTTGTCTTATAGAGAAAATATCTGAGAATAAAATAATAATTGCTAGTAACTGTTAAGCAAAAATTAATTATAAATTGATAACAATATTATTTGCTGAAGTCACTATTTGCTATTAAAAAACAAAAAAGGTTCTGCCAACTGATGGAACTTAAAAATTATTTTATTTAGATAAGATGAAGAAATTAAAAGATAGCCAGCTTAGTCAAAACAAAACATTATCATAACTATTAATTTAAATTTGGAGTGCAATTAATTAACTACTAGGTACAAGTGTATAGCTTGTGCAATTAGCTGATTGTCTGGCTAACAAATTGCTGAATCTGAATCTGAGAATTAACCGGCACATGGCCACAACCTAAACTGGCGGACCCTCCAATACTTGGCCCCCCTCCATTGAAGCCCCATCCGGTTAGAATTCTACTCTCTCTCTCTCTCTCTCCTCTCTCTCTAAATCTGCTTTTTGTAAAGATATATAGGCCCCTTTGCAGCATCAAAAAGAGAAGAATAGAATAACTAAAGCACAAGATCTCAACACAGAGCTGGGTCCTGAACTCCTAATTGTAAGAGAGGGACTTCTATTCTTTCCAAGAACCAAAAGAGAGACAGAAAGAGAAAAAAGAAAGATTATGTGATTGTACATACCCTGCTTCTTGTATCATATGATTCTGGGGGAGTAGGAGGAGCTTGCGTTCCCATGGCTGCAGAAATAATTATCTAACTACAAAGCTTATGGTGACCAAAAGCACCAGGACTAGAGTGGAAGGGAAAAAGGGAGGGAGGGAGGAGAGGTGAACAAGTGTTGGGAAGAGATGGTGGAGAGGAGAATGGATTTATAGAAAAGATGAGAGAGTGGAATAGAGAATGGATATATACAGAGAGAGGGGAAGAAAGGGTGGAGGGAAGGTCCAGTTTGAACACCGTGTTTTTTCTATGAATAACAAGTTTTTCTATGAACACCCCGTTTTTTCTATGAAGGGAACAACTTACTCCCCTCATTCTATCTCACAAAAAAAAAAGAATAACAAGTTTTGGTTGACTCCAGGACTCTCAAACTGATTAAAAAAAAAAAAAAATCTCCTCATACTCTCTGCACAACTCTGATAAAAAATACTATATGTCACAATATTTGTGTGAACCATATTTCCCTTGTTTCCAGATTTCCAATTTGTCTCAATCTTCAGTCGGTCAAGTCTGTCAGTAGGAGGATAAAACTTTTGGGGTCAAGCCAGATTTCTAATTTATTCTTCAAATAAAAAATCATTATCTTTTATCTTTGTCTGGTTGATAAAAATTAATTTTATCGTTTTTTTATTTAATATATGAAGTTTATATTTATCTAGTTAATGGAGTGTATCTTTTACGTGGTTTTCTTGGTCTTTTTGGGAAATCCAGCTGAGTTGAGTTGGATCCCACTGGATTTCCCGTTGGATCATGGATAGCATGCATTTAAATACAGGCCCAATCAATACAATCCCTCTCAAACACAAATCCTATAAAAAAATAAAATAAATAAATAAATATAAATAAATAAATATAAATATAATATATATATATATATATATATATTATATATATATATATATATATTAAATATCCCGTAGTCCAACAGGCCTATGCATAAGATGTAGGCCACGACGAGTACGGACCTTTAGAGAGAAACTATATATATATATATATATATATATTAAATATCCCGTAGTCCAACAGGCCTATGCATAAGATGTAGGCCACGACGAGGACGGACCTTTAGAGAGAAACTGAGTTGGTCAAACTAACCCAATGCAACCCAGATTAAAAAAAAATTTCTTTTAGTTTCTTTTTGCTTATCTGTGACTTCACCCCAATGTCAGTTACGCCTCATAGAGTTTAATACAGGTATTAAAAGTTAAAATAAGCTGTGAGAGTGGGTCCCACATATTTAGGTGATTTTTTTTTTTCTTTTGTCTCTGGTCAAGACATAAGAGACGCCGACGTATATTTGTATTGTGTATTTGGGTGGGGAAAATTTAGAGAAATTAAAAAAGCATGAAAGTGATGTTGAAGCTTCAAAGCAGTCGGAACTTTGGAATTCACGAGAGTAGCATGGTTGGTGGTCAGGAGCACTGCAAAGAAAAAGGAGTGAATACTTGGCTGGAGATTCAGGGAATCCCAACCACCCATCCTTTCCGGAATTCCCAACCTTTATTTATGGCATTATAACACATATAAAGAGATCACAAAAAAGAAACTCGGTTCATGCTTCCTTGTCTATGCTCATATTATTAAATAGGAAAGAAGAATGTCATAAATATTCCAACAACCAAAATTATTATACATATTATCTTTTTATTTTATTAAAAAAACCAATAATTAGTTCAAATTATTAGAAAAAAAAAATATTTTCTCTTTGTCAAATCACACCTACATATTTTCCTATGTATTCTCATATGAATTTAGAATATTTTATCTCTTAACATGTTGCCCTTCACATCTCGAAGCTCCCTATACCTTTCTATTCTATCTTTCTGCATACACACTTTCATCTATAAAATTCATATATAAATTTTACTTCTTAAAAATTTTTATATAATTTTTGATGATAATTTTCTATATCTTTTATGCATCTTTAATCTTATTATATTATATTATATTATTTATTTTTTATTCGCATTTTGCATTTTTGATATTTTACTTTAATATTTATTTTTTAAATTTTTTTATTATATGTCAATTCTATTTATATCATTTCATCTCTTATATTCAGTTTTACATTTTTCATCTTATCATATTTTTATTTTATCATTTTATTTGTTTTGTAATAATAATGCAATTGTAAGTTCTACGTTTTTTTTCAATTTTTTCGTTTGTTTTGCTTTAGATTTTGTTTTATTTTAATGTTCCATGCATGTTCATTATCTTTTTATTATTTCTTTTGTTTGTCTATTTTATTCATTTTGCTATACTTCTTTCTTTTGATATAAATTTTTGTTATGTATTTTTAATATAATACTCTTTACTCTTTTTTGTAAGAACTAACATTTTATATTTTATTTTTTTGTTATCTTTATTTTCATAAAACAAGCACTGTTCATGCTGAAATGAAAGATACGTCGATGGATTAGGTACTATAGCCTGTGAAGGTTGTAGCCGGTCTATGAAATGAGGCATGAACCCCATTTTGATAAAAGAATAGATAGCAATATTTTTAAAATAATTATCAAAATATTATTCTTTTCAAAGTATTTACTAAAGTACTATCCAATAAAAAATCGTCCTATGATAGGATGATTTTCTGTGCTCAGTCATCTTATGGTATGACGACTTAGTAAGCCGTTTTATAAAAGAGCGACTATATGAGTCGTCCTATTATAAGGCAGCTCACTAAACCGCTTTACATACCTTCTTCTTCCTGACATGTTTTTTCTACTGTCTCTCATCGCGACACAGTTTCGCATTTAGGGTTCCAGCTCCTCTCTCTCTCTCTCTCTCTCTCGCCCCTATCATCTCCCATCCATGGCCATCGGGATAGAGCTCTTTTCACTCGAGGGAAGATCGGAGAAGTGGCAGGTGCAGAAAGGTTAGCTCGTCCGAGCCTTTTTTTATTTTTTTTGCTTCTTATGCTTTTTATTTCATTTGATTTTTGGGAGATATATGGGAAAGGAGAGCATCTGAGGGAGATGGGAAGTCTTTATTAGGTTCCGGTTTGGATTTTCCTGAGAAAGGATGATGAGTCATTGGCGAGTGGAGCCAGAGATCAGTATTGCTCAGAATTAGCCGAGTTTTATGTAACAATATTTTTTTGGTAGCAGTTGTACATGTGTAGCATCATCAATTTGGAAGTACATCTGGAAGTAGATATTCATGTATCAATATTTCTAATATCTGTTCTTGTAAGAAATGGTTGGTTATGTCCTATTATCACTTGCATTGTTCCTTCTACTGATTACAATAATCATTCATAGCATTCGTCTTACACTCCATTTTTTAAAAAAATTTGTTGGAGTATGATAAACTGAATGCTGGTTAAATATATGCCCCCCTCCCCCCACTCTATGCCTAAACAAAGGAAGTTCTGGTTTCATGTAGTCAGTATACGATTGGTTCTTTTAAATTTATTGTTAAATACATCATCATGGTTGTATCTTCTGCACGAAAGAATGATTGATCTTTTTCTACGATGTCCATTGGATCGCACCATGCATAGATCTCAAAGCACTTTGGACTCAAAGTACCATGATTGATTTTTACCCAACTCTCTACCAAACCAATCAGAACAAGACCAAGATATCTAGGTCAGGTCCTAGAGCACCCAATCCATGAGCACCCAATCCATGAGGACCAATATACTTAAAGCGCCTGTGACAAAAGTCTAGAGCTTAATGGCTTAAAGATGGTGATGTTTTGGAAGAAATCACTTGGACTGTATGGATTCCAGCTCTTATTTTTTTTAGAAACATTTTAGCTTATCATCAAAGAGGCTCAATTGCATTTAATATTTTTTAAATAATTACATTATATTTTTATTTAATTGCATTTTGGTTCTGTATCGCTTTTGTTTTTTTTGAACTATTTTGGTAATGTACTCATGCTGTGTAAACTCTTGACAAAATTTATGAAGTTACTGTCATTCATATGTTAAATTTATGAAATAATGTATTTTATAATAGATACATTATGGCTGGTTTAGACTCTGATGTGCATGCGAGGCCGACTGACCCTACCATGCTGTATCTCCGACCTAACACCATATTGATCTTATCTATTCTAGGAAGGACATAGGGCCTTTACGTTGCAGACATAGAGGCTCGATCATGATGCGCGCCTGACAGCCATATGATTGAATCGTAGCATATCTTCGTATCATCGATTTTTATGGAGTTTATAGAGTTTGCAACATATAGCTAGATTGGGCCCTTATCATAGCCATGGTAGAGCGATGACGTTAGGAGACTCATACTTTCTATCTTCGCATCGGGGAGGTGATGATCACATTGCAGGACTGTGTCATTTTTCTTGGATTACGGGTGCATGGGCCTCCCATCGTCGATACTACACAGATCATCTGGTCGGATCTCTGCAAGAAGTTATTTGGGATCAGACTGTTAGAGACGATGTTGTCAGGATCTTTGCTGAGATTTCACTGACTTTGCAATACATTCCACCACTTATCGGATCATGTAGATGACGAAATCATGTAGAGTCATGCTCAAGCATTCATTCTATGCCTTATTAATGACCATTTGTTTATCGATAAGTCCGATTTCTACGTGCAATTGTTATACCTACTCCTACTGCATGATCTCCATGCATGTGGATGGATGAGTTGGGATAGCGCTACTTTGGCCTTCTTGTATCGCGAGCTCTATAGGGCCACTAGACCAAATGCACGTGAGATAGCTAGACCGTTGATATTACTGTAGCTTTGGATATGGGAGCATTTATACATCGGACGGTTAGATAGGGTACTCCTTAGGATAGGAGCCCACCAGCTAGCACCGAGAGATGATGTAGTAGGCCATGGCCCATTAGGTGAGGACGATGCTGGTATTGAGGGCCCATTTGACAGAATATAGCATGACTCGACTAATCCATTTGGATGTAGGTATATAACCAATAGTACTGATTTTTTATGATAAATGACTAAATACTTTCATAGAATAATATATTGACTTTATTTTGGATAGGTGGAGGACTCGACTGATTGGTGCATGATCTTCGGTGCCGCATACAATCATATACTATAGGGATCAGCTTGACCAGCAGTGCGATGATCAGATGGTGTGGATCCCTTACACACTGGAGATACTGGCCACATTGCCTGAGGTATGTTGATCGGATCAGCATGTATGGAGGATATGCGCACCTCTCATTTGCTTCGACATCATGGAGATCTACTGTCCGAAGCACGTGATGTGATAGTTCGGCATGCATCAAGATATCCCCCTACCATGCGACACTCGAGAGAGCCTCCACAGTATAGATCGATGAGGGTGGTATCATCATGATTGGGTTCGACAACATTGGAAGCATATTGATGCATGAGAGCAGCAGAAGAATTTGATTATGGATGGTCCACTTATGCTCCCTACTATAGATTATTATGATACATATCTATAGTGGTATAGGAGCATCACTAGGTAATTCATTTCACCATTAATGAGGGATCAGTCCGAGATAAGGTTCCATCCATCGGGCAGCATGATGGACGTTGTGGTGAGTATATTTTGCATTTTGTCTCATTTTGTTATATTGTTATTATTTGGCCTTCTTGAATAATACATATTTTCTCTTTGATACTAATAATTTGAGCGAATCAAGTCACTATACCACCAGGCATGGAGCGGCTTTCATTCAATCATCGTTGGATGTAAGGATCGAGCACTTATTAATGTCATGGATGGCCTCCTCGACACCATACGACTCGTCTTTGAGGATAGATGACTTCATACTGTGCCATCGATGAATGATCTGAGTACATCATCATATGCCCAGCACACCTCATATCCTGACTTCTCGGACTTCAACCTTTTCATAGATGATGCATCTATGTCATAAAGGATTAGTGAGCCAGGAGACACGTCACATCGATCCGATGAGCAGCATATTAATCATGTGCATGAGAGGGCCAAAGGTAGGGGTAGATTGAGGGTTTCTCGAGATAGATGTCAGGCACATGCTGATAGGCCGAGCATGACAGCACCTCCCTCCCAATCAATCGATAGCATGCCTGAGCCATCACACCGCTAGCTAGAGATGACACACATCTATGAGAGATGGATGCGGAGGAGGCCTGAGTACCTTAGCATATACACCTTTCAATAGTTATATTGATTGTACTTTTTTTTTTGCCAACAAAATTGGTAATAATCAAATATTATAAAAATATTAATTTGAAGTTAATGTTACAAATTTTTTCAATTTGAATGCATATGCTACAATTTTTGTTGGTTGCACAAAAAAATTATTGTTGATCTTGATATAGGTTAAATGGTTGAAATTTGGGATTGTCCATTATTTCTAAGATATCCTGTACTATTAATTATAAACATAGTTGAAGAAGCTTGAATTTGTATGTCAAGAAAGTCATTAATTTCTAAATAGATAAAGATGCTTAAAGAAGGCTAAGGCCACAAATTTAACAAATTTAAGATGTAAACTTAATTTTTTGGAAGCCTTAAGAGCATTCAAGATGATTTTAGAATATTTGATGGTAACTTCGAAAGTTTCAAAAATCAAAATTGAGAAAAAATTCAATTTTGAATTTTAAGGGTTGACCCTTATTGCGCTATAAGCTAAAACAAAAAAGCAAGTGGCCACACCAGGAGGCATATCAAGAAGGGCTCGACGGTTTTCCTCAATGGCTTGAAGGCATGGGTACTCCTCCATGGGACATGCGAGAAAGTATCGATCTTTGGCACTAAGGATGAAATATGTAGTTTGGGTGTATCAAAGTCACCCTATGGTAGGACGACTTATAGAATCACTCTACCGTAGGGTGACTTATAGAATCACTCTACCGTAGGGCGACTTATAGAATTACTCTACCGTAGGGCAACTTATAGAATCATCCTGCAGTAGGGCATCTTATTAAGTCGCTCTACTATAGAGTGACTCTTTCTTGCTGACCACTCGTCCCATATGGCGTGGAAAGTGATCAGTCAGCACATAAAGTCGTCCTATGATAGGACGATTTTGATTTGGACAGTATTTTGATAATTACTTTATAAATGGACATTATTTTGATAAATTTACCTTATTTTTTTGGTTTGTCTTCCTTTTAGAACATCTAAAATATCCAATTTGTATCTTAAGCACAATGGAACAACAATAGCCATACATACAATGTACATTTATATAGAAATTTCTACAAAGTTGTCTGAAAGAGCTATGAAACAAATCATCAATTAGGTCTCTGTAGCTTTCATAAAATAAAAAAGTTGTCAAGTTGCAAGCATCATAAATTGAACTAAAACTCTACTTATTTAATTTTATATAATTAATAATATTAGCATTAGTTCTATGAAGGGCAGCCATATCAACGTTATTGATGCATTTGTTCTAGTGCCCTAGACTAACCCTAGTGAAAAATAACAAAAGAAAAATATGCATATATGTATTTCGCCTATGTATGCAAGCTACACACACATATGTATGTATGTATGTACGCATGTATGTATGTGTGTGTGTGTGTAAAATGTATGTATGTATGTATGTATATCTATATGCACATATATATGCAAGTTATGTTCATTACTTTTCATGTCAAAATTTATAATCCAATCCAATGAAAGAAAACTATTATCACCTTTTAAAATCATATTCCACCTCCCTTATGATTGATAATTTTTTTGCATTTTATAGATGTAGTAACTATCTCTCAATATTTTTTCACTTTTAAACTATAAATATCATGTTTTTCTTCTTCTCTACTCCCAAGGATACTTTTAGACAATTATCTTGTTAAGGAGTCTAAATTAGCAATACTTATAGGCAAATATGAGTTTAGCAAAAGGATTTTTATGAAACTGCTCATTATCTACTTTATCTACTCTAAAATGACTAGAGCACCAAACTTGTTTATTAATATACCTACACCATGTAATGTCATAATAAATGTCTAGTCTAAATAAATATGCTACATAGTCATGAATGTCAAATCAGGATGTTCACATAACAGACAAAGTTAACAAAGTCCTGCTGGAAATTATGTTTGAAAGCCAATTATCAGCCTATTGATGGTTGAGCTTATTTATGTAAATATATATAAATTAATTATTAATAAATATTATTTAATTTTTTTATCAAAAATATGCATCTTCTTTTAATGAACTTCTATGTTGTGATAAAATTCTTATCATTAATTAAAATTGATAAAGAAGAATTTATCATTTAGTTCTTAAAATTATGTTTGCAACTGAATGATACGTCATTAAGAAAGATGATGATGTTTATCGAGTATAGATTATTGTATGCCATGTTGATTGATTGTCCTCATAACCAAGGAGTGTGTGATACTGATATGGCATACAGATGAGATGTAGGAGTACATCGTCATCGAACAATGACTCACCTGCTGAGTGCTCTGCTATCAAAAGTAATTCATAAATAGTGTGGACATGAGTGTCCTTTAAATCTGAGATCACCATGGTAACTTACAAGTAATTCATTATATTTTGGTTCCGGACTATCTGTATTTCTAATATAGTAACAAAAGGTTATTAGGTATAGTCAAGTACTTACAAAGTTTATGTATGAGTCAAGATGAGATTGATCTCTCTGGACTACTGAAGATAATGTATCACTGTATTTCAATTTAGTAAAGCCTTGGCTAGGATAATCCATGTGATGGATTTGAAAGATTAAAATATAATATGGATGACTCGATTAGGGTTGATAGCAAATCTTAGGTCATCCTGAGTATTTAGGATTAAAGAGATGAATCATGCAGTAACCATACATTGAGGTTCTTGAATATTACTTTGCAAATATTCAATCTATCCGAACGTCGAAAACCATTGCTAGATGGTATCTTCAATTAGTATAGAAAACTGTTTCTATGCTACTGGCTTAGTATTCGAACCTATGGAGTCATGCACTAAGTCAAACAAAGTAGGAAGAAATTGATCTAAAGTTTATGTATTTAATTTAGAAGTATGAGACTTGATTGAGCATATGGATTTACTTAATTAGAAATTAAGTTATAGATCATACATAATTAAATATTGACTATGTCAAGCTAGCACTTGACATGAGGTGCAGGTTTAATTTCGGAAATGAATTTCTCCTAGTCAATGATCCAAGGATTTTAAGAAAATAATTTTTAGTTTTAATTATTTTAGATCAGATCTAATTTGATTGGGCTTGATTTAATTATGGCTAACTGGATTAACTAATCAAGTTAGACTTGCACCTGAACCCTAATTAGATTAGGTTCATCAACCTTTCGAATTTGGTTCAAATTGGATTCATATTAGATTTGGATTGAATCCAAACTTGAATCTAATTAGATTAGGCTCACTTAGCCACATAAACTTGAGCTTCCCTTAGCATCTTGGCTGACCAACATGACTAGGGGCGTTGGGTTTGGTGACCATCCTCTAGGGTATGCGGCAAGTGGATAGGATCCATGAGTTAGCTTTTTCCTGATTGATTTAGGACTCCTTATGTTTAAAGAAACATGAGTCCTAACCAAAGTAGGATTTTGACCAAACCTAGGACTCTTTGTCCATAAAAGAAGGCGACCCCTAGGTGTCTGAGACATGCAACCTAGAGGTAATCAAGAGGAAAGAGAGAGCTAGAGAGCAAGGGGTGGGCGTGAGCAAACTGTGGGCGCCCTTCTCTTGGCTGTCCCCATCCTTGGGTGCCTCCTCCTCTAGCATGGTAATCCCTTGGTGTGGAGCATCATCTCTTAGCTTGAGATCTGATCTCAAAGCTTCCCTTCGGTAGAGATCTTCATCCCTCCTTCTTGCTGAGTTTGAGAGGCGCACGAAGTAGAGGATCTGCACATCAAGATCTTGCAAAGCATCTGACTTCAGAAGTCTTTGTTTTGATTTAATTTTCCACTAAAAAATCAAAATATGCCTTCATATTTGACATAAAAAAAAAATTTAAATTAAATCTACCTTTTTCTGAATTTTGGTTGCGAACCAAAAGCATATTTTGCTTTCAATTAGTATCAGAGCAGGTTTTTATGTATGCATAGTAGATTTTATATTTTTTTAATATTTATTTGATCTATTTTTGATCAAAATTTTTACACAAATCAAAGTATGTTTCGATCTGCTTCTCTCATAATTTTTTTGTCTAGTTTTGACCAAGTTATCAGATTGAAAACAACCTCTAAAAATAGGACCGCTAAAAATCTGTTTTTCCAAAAATTTTCTAGTAGATTTTTGTTTAATTAAAAACCTTATTAAAATCTATTTTAAATCTATATTTGATAGATTTTTGTGAAAGTATTTCAGTTGTGAAATAGGTATTTGAATCAGGTTCGAATCTAGAATTGTTTCGACAAGTTTTTAGATTAGTTTGAACAAAAATAAAGGCATGTGTTTGATCATCATGTAAATCTGAAATTACTATGCATGCATAATAAGATTTTGGATAGGTTTCTTTTTGAATCAAGATTTGATTTTTTTTTTTTTTTGTAAGTTGTATAAATAAAAGTTTAGATCTAAATTAATGCATGATGATATTCTAATAAGATTAGATAATGATATGATCATGTATGCATGCCTTGATTGATTTTGATTAATGTACATGTAGATGTAATTTATTTTAGAAATTAGATTTCTAATTTAAGTGGCATAGTAATCTGATTGGGCAGATCACCATGACCGTCTGGTCATAGGAGAAAAGCAGGGTTTCATGGCCCTCTCCTTTCATTTATGGGGTTCTCCTATGATGTGTAGGGGTGCCATTGCGATTATTACTCTTGAAGATGAATAACGAAAAGAACTTTGGAATTAGTTTAGATTTAATATGAGATATTAGAAATCTAAAATTTAATTTAATTATTATGCATAAAAACTAGTTATAAGGTACCGAACCCAAACCCATGTCAGCCATACACTTAATAAAAAATTAAGAGTTATTTATTAGGATCTAGAATTATGAATTGAAGATCCTAAGATAGTTGCATAATACATGGGTCAATGGGTTAGCATGAATCAGATTAATTAATTGGATTAGACCTAAGGTTAGAATTAAAAAATGAACTTAACAAGAGTAGTTGATCAAATCTAACCAAATATTGATTTAGATTAGGTCAAGCATACTAGATTAAAATAATTATAGTTGATCAAGTTCATATCTTTAATTAAACCAAATAGACTTGATTGTGGCTTAGTGATCGAGCCCTGAATTATTAGGTGGATCCAATCAAAACTAATTAATCAGTTAGCATCTAAGATAAATTTGACAGTTTTGACTGATGGTCTTTAATTAGGAGCTACTCGCATAGATGGCATCTATAGTGAGTTAATGACATATCTCTCCCATTGATCTCACTTATTTGGCCAACATGGTAGATTAGGTTTTGATTAGATCACTTGATGATTCATACTAACTGATGTCATTAAGGTAAATCAATATGATTGATTTAGGTGCCCTTGGATTGGTTTATCACTAATCTTCTTTGATTTAACATGGTGAAGTCAGTGGGAGGATCATGATTAATTGGTCAATCTTTTCTATTCTCTTAAAGTATGTTAATCAAATCCTCTAAATTATTAGATTCTTAAAAATAAAATAGTTATGATAATAACTGGATAATAGCCTCCCATTAAGTTGGATGATAATGGGTTAATTTGTCTGATAATCATTGAAGGACCAAAGGCATGGTGCTTATTGGCTATTAGAATTATCATTCATAATATGATAATTTAGTCGTATCTCTCTGATAGATGGTTAGGTTGGCCGGCCAAAGTCGGATCTAATCATTCGTTGGTTAGATGTACTGAATATGATCATGTTAATGGTTGGACCTAATCAGACCTTTCAGTGAAAGCTAAAGCCTACTGAAAAATAACTTGGGATAAAATTAATTATTAAAAATTATTTAAAAAAATAATTGATTAAGAATCTATCCATAGATGCACATGATTCAGCTGACCAAAGTCGGGCTTATATGCAGTCTGTATGGATTCTAGTATCCATTAAAGAATTAAGATAATTTCTCAAGTTGGAGGTAGAGACTACCAATTCGTATAAAAATCTTTAGACTAAAGTTTAAATTTTTAGGCTAAATAATTTATATACTAATTAGGCTTTTTTTTTTTTTTTTAATGTAGTTATGGCTACAATCTTATCGCTCCGATCATTATTGGACAGTGATAAATTGATGGGATCTAATTTTGATAGCTGGTATCAAAAATTAAAGATAATACTGGAGCATGAGAGGATTTTGTACGTGCTGATAGATCCAATACTTGAGGAACCCATGCAGAACGCTCATGGCGTGATCTGAGATGCTTACTAGAAGTAGCTTAATGATCGAACCATGGTGTGTTGCATTATACTGACGGCAATGAATGATGAATTCATATGCAGATTCAAGAATGCTCGATTAGAAGACATGTTTTAAATGTTGAACGAGTCTTTTGACACTTCCGATGATATTGGAAGGCATAAGACTAGTTATGCTATCTTCAGCTCGAATGAGAGATGGGTGCTAGTTACTGATTATATATTATATAGGATTGAGTTAATTGAGTGTCTGGGCAAACTCGATTTTTTCTTGCATGAATAGCTTGGAAAAGATGTGATTCTGAATTCCTTGCCTAAATTCTATATTCCATTCTTTACTCATTATAGAATGATAAAGCCTGTAGTCAACTACCACAGTTTGCTGGGCTTGTTACAGAACTTTGAGAAGGATCACCAACCAACTCTATAAGAAGTCCGTGAATGTAGTGGAAGGATCTTCCTTTGGGCAACCCTTTAAGAAAGAGAAGAAGAACATGAAGAAGAAAAATAAGAAGGTATATGTGCTGCGACATCTATTTTCGATCAGTCCAAGAAGCCCAGGTTCGACCAAAGCCAGGTAGAATACTTCTACTATAACAAGTAGGAGTACTAGAAGAGGAATTATCTTTAGTACATTGCCTTCCTAGATCCGAACAGACCGAAGAAGAAGCAAGCTATTGCTTCGTAAGATACTTATATGATATGACCTTACAATCTTTCTATTTGTGATACTACTACATGGGTATTATATATCGGAAGCCCATTTAACATTTATAATTCATTGCAAGGTTTGTAGGTCAGTAGGATATTTGAAGAAGGTGAGAGATTCTTAAATATTGGAGATAGAAGATTAGTTCTAGTTTTAACTTTAAGAATTATTAAGCTTGTATTCAATTCTCATATCATTGTCCTTAGTGATTGTTAATTTTATCCTAGTTTCTTATTGAATATTATTTCTATAGGCCTTTTGGTCAAAAATAATTATGAAATATCAATAAATTTTTTTTTTGTAATGTCATTTTGAATGATATTACTATGATGAATGGATAATTGAACAATAAGATTTACGTATTATCACAACCGTCTACTCATCCAGTAAATGCCCTAGGATGGATAATATCTCTGATGTCTACCTTAGCATTGTAGGCTAGGTTATATTAACAAGAACAAGATGAATAGGGTGACTTAAGAGGAAATCCTCGAAGTCAATGATTTTGAATCATCGCCAACTTGTGAGTCTTGTCTACTTGGTAAGATGACTAAATCACCTTTTACTATAAAAAGTGAGCGAGCTAGTGAGCTTCTAGGTCTAGTATATACTAATGCATGTGGACTTATGAGCACTAGTGCCAGAGCTAGATATCACTATTTTATTACGTTTACTGACAACCTATCCAGATATGGGTATATCTACTTGATGAACATAAGTCTGAATCGTTTGAAATGTTTAAATAATTTTATAATGAGGTAAAAAAATAAAGTAGAAAGAGTATTAAAATTCTTCGATCCGATCGAGGAGATAAATACCTCTCCAGTGAGTTTCTGATATATCTAGAAGATAATGAAATTCTCTTGTAATGGACTCCTCCTGAAATACCATAACATAATGATGTGCCTGAAAAGAGAAATTGAATCCTATTAGACATTGCTCGTTCCATGATGGGCTTTGCTAGTTTACTGATCTTTTTTTAGAGATATACACTCGAATGAGCCTGTTATGTTCTTAATAGGATTTTGAGTAAGTCTATAGCTAAAACATCATATGAGATATGGATAGGGTGTAAGTCAGTACTCTTACACCTTAGGATTTGGGGGTATCCAGCTTACATCAAACGTTTGATGACGTACAAGCTCAGACTTATGTCTGACAAATATTTTTTTTTATTGGGTATCCAAAAGAAACTAAAGGATATTATTTCTATCTTGCTGATGAACAAAAAGTATTCATCCGCCTTAAGATAGTTTTTTTAGAAAAAGAATTTCTTGATGAAAGAACTAATGCCTCTAAAGTCGAGCTTGAGGAAGTTTGATAGGTTGAAAAAATGACACATGTAATTGATCCTGAACCAAATTTGATGAGATCAAACTCAGAGCCTAATATACCTACACTCTTAAGACGATCTAGTAGAGTATCGCATCAGTCGATCAGATACTATGATATTTTGGTCTAAAATGGTGATCCTATCAAGCTCGACAAGAATGATGAGGATCCAATCACCTATATGGATGCAATGCAGAGATCCAACTTTGATATGTGGCTTAAAGTCATGAAATCCAAAATAGAGTCTATAAAGGTTAATGATGTATGAACATTAGTTGATCTACCTGAAGAGACAAAATCCATAGGATGTAAATGGGTCTTTAAAAGAAAAAAGAATATGGATGAAAAAATAGAGATCTATAAAGCCTGTCTGGTTGTCAAGGGATATCATCGATGTTATGAGACTATAACAGAACATTTTCTTTTATGGCAATTGTCAAGTCCATTCATATTATGCTTGCGATAGCAGCACATCTAGACTATAAAATTTGGCAAATAGATGTGAAGATAGCTTTCCTAAATGGAGAGATGGATGAAGAGGTATATATGATATAATCTGAAGGATTCATATCTATAGATGAGTCTAAGGTATGCAAGCTTCAGAGATCCATTTATGGATTGAAATAAGCATCTAAGAGTTAGAACATATATTTTGATAAAATGACCAAAATATATGGCTTCGTTAAGAACGGAGAAGAGCCTTACATATACAAATGGGTCAAGGGTTCAGTGATAGTATTTCTTATGTTATATATGGATGATATTTTCTTAATCAAAATTGACATCCCTGCATAATAAGAAATAAAGATTTGTCTATAATTACAGTTCTCTATAAAGGACTTAGAAGAAGTTTCCTACATCTAGGGATGAAGATCTATAGAGATAGATTTAAGAGATTGCTTGGGTTATGCCAGTCCATGCACATTGATACTATGCTAAAGCAGTTCAGTATGAAGAATTTTAAGAAGGGCTATCTTCCAATAGACCATGAAATTTTTCTCTTAAATAAGGATTGTCTGACAATCCCTCAAGAGAGAAAGCATATGAGTAGAATTCTATATGCATCGATAGTAGATTCTATCATGTATGCCATGACATGTACAAGACCAGATGTGGTATACTCACTAAGAATAGTGAGTAGATACCAATCTAATCTGAAAGAGAATCACCGAAAGATTGTGAAAATCATCCTTAAATATTTGAGAAATACTAAGGACCAGTGGCTTATTTATGGTGAGTCAAATTTAAAACTTATGAGATTTATAGATTCTAGTTTTCAATCTGATCACGATGATAACAAGAGGGTGTCAGGATACATATTTACTCTGAATGGTGGATTTGCTAGAAAAGTTTTAAGCAACACATTGTGGCGACTCAGTTTACAAAGTGGAGTACATTATGGCATTCGATACTGCAAAGAAAGCAGTGTGGCTAAGAACATTCATCACCGAGCTTAGATAGCACTCTCTTTTGATGGTCTAGTTCTACTCTATTGCGATAGTACTGGAGCCATTGCTTAGGCAAAAGAATCAAAGACATATCAGTAGACGAAGCATGTTCTGCATCGCTACCATCTTGTCTCAGAGATCATGGATCAAGATAACATCAATTTTAAGAAGATCAACGAAAAGGAGAATTTGGCCGACCTATTCACTAAAGCCCTTGCGGTCAAGAAATTCGATGATCATAAGTTGAAGTTGGATATACGATACTGTACTGATTGGCTTTAGTTTAAATGGGCGTAGTTGAGAATTATGTCGTAAAGTCAATCGTCAGCTTATTGATGATTGAGCTTATTTATATAAATATATAAAAAATAATTATTAATAAATATTATTTACTTTTTTTATCATAAATATGCATCTTCTTTTAACGAACTCCTATGTTGTGATAAAGTCCTTAGGACTAATTAAAATCAATAAATAAGGATTTATCATTTAGTCCTTAAAATTATGTTCACGTTCAAATGATACATCATTAAAAAGGATGATGATATTTATCGAGTATAAGTTGTTGTGTGCCATGTTGGTTGGTTGTTCTCGTAATCAAGAAGTGTGTCACTAGTATAGCATATAGGTGAGATATAGGAGTACATTGTCATCGAACAGTGACTCACCTACTGAGTGCTCTGCTGTCAAGAGCAACTCGCAAAGAGTAAGGGCATGAGTGTCCCTCAGACCTGAGATCACCAGATGACTTGCAAGCAACTCACTATACTTTGGTACTGGACTATTTGTATTTTAAATATAGTGATGAAAGGTTAATAGGTACAATCAAGTACTTATAAAGTCTGTATGAGTCAAGATGGAATTGACCCCTCTAGACTATTGGAGATAATGTATCACTATATTTTAATTTAGTAAAGTCTTGATCAGGATAATCTATGTGATGGATTTGAAAGATTGAAATGCAATATGGAGACTCGATCAGGGTTGACAGCAAATCCTAGGTTATCCTGAGCATTTAGGGTCAAAAAAATGAATCATGCAGTAACCATATGTCCAGGTTCTTGAATATTGCTTTGCAAATATTCGACCTATTCGGACATTGAGAGCCATTGCTAGATGCAATACAAGAAAGCATATCTTTTGCGATGGATTTATTTGCAACAAAAAAAATTTTATTACAAATATAGGTATTAGCGATGAAAAAAAATTTTCATCACTAATAATATTTATTTACGATGAAAAAATTTTCATCATAAATAATCAATTATTTATGATGGAAAAAATTTTACATTATAAATAATAATTATTTACGATGAAAATATTCCATCATAAATAATTAACTATAAATAACTCATTTAAAAAATTAAAAAAGATTATTTATTTATGATGGAAATAAGATTTTCATCATAAATAATAATTATTTATGATGAAAATATTCTATCATCAATAATCAATCATAAATAAATTATTTAAAAAATTAAAAAGATTAATTAATTATGATGGTAAGTTTTCATCATAAATAATCAATTATTTATGATAGAAATAAGTTTTGCATCATAAATAATAATTATTTATGATGAAAATATTTTATTGCTAATAATCAGTCATAAATAACTCATTTAAAAAATTAAGAAAGATCGATTATTTGTGATAAAAAGTTTGCATCATAAATAATTTATTATTTATGATGGAAATAAGATTTGCATCACAAATAATGGATTATTTATGATGAAAAATTTTTATTACCAATAATCTATCATGAATAAATTATTTAAAAAATTAAAAAGATCGATTATTTGTGATAAAAAGTTTTCATCATAAATAATCAATTATTTATGATGAAAATAAGTTTTGCATCATAAATAATAATTATTTTTGATGAAAATATTCCATCACCAATAATCAATCATAAATAACTTATTTAAAAAATTAAAAAAGATCAATTATTTGTGATGGAGCATTTCTATTATAAATAATTGATTATTTACGATGAAAATAAGTTTTACATCATAAATAATAATTATTTATGATAAAAACATTGCATTATTAATAATCAATCATAAATAACTCATTTAAAAAATTAAAAAAGATCAATTATTTATGATGAAAAGTTTGCATCATAAATAATTTATTATTTACGATGGAAATAAGATTTGCATCACAAATAATGGATTTTTTATGATGAAAAATTTTTATCGCTAATAATCTATCATGAATAAATTATTTAAAAAATAAAAAAATAAATTATTTATGATGAAAAATTTTTATCATAAATAATCAATTATATATAATAAAAATCTTATTTTCATTGTAAATAATAGATTTTTGATGATGAAAAATTTTCATCGCTAATAATCTATCATGAATAAATCATTTAAAAAAAATTAAAAAACTAGATTATTTATGATAGAAAGTTTTCATCATAAATAATTAGTTATTTATGATGAAAATATAATTTTTATCATAAATAATAGATTATTTATGATAAAAAAATTTTCATCGTAAATAGTTCGACCAAAATTTTAAATTTTAAAAAAAATATGAACTATTTTTAAAACAAAAAAGTGCAAAAATGTGCCATGCATAGCTGATACGATGGGATTGATGGGTGCAAGCATATCCACTGTTAGCTAGCATGCAAGCAAATTAATATTTTTTTTAATTTTTAAAGAATTAGTATTCTTTTAAAAAATATTTTTTTTGAATATTACATAATTTTAAAATTTAAAATTCATCTTCATCGTTCATTATTTAAGTAATTATCATGCAAGTATCGTCACAAAATATTGCCTCAATCTGATAGCTCTAGCTATGCAAATCGATAAAATTTGATTTCGACAATCACGAATGATCGTATGATGATCTGATAGATAAAAATCACCAATGGATCTAAAAATTTACAACTATGATCTTTATGATATTTATAGTATACTATCAAAATTTTACTTCAATCAGATATAATTATCATAGTCAATTTAGTACGAAATGATTTGAACCGTTAAATAAAAATGAGTGATCAAAAGGCCAAATGATATTCGATTATAAGATAATTTTTTAGATAAATGATCTTTGCTACTATTTTAATCATCCATATGGTGGTGATTATAAAACCAAAACTTCACGTATATGAATCATCTATATTAAGTATATTTTATAAAAGCATAAGTATAATTACTTAAGAACTTTAAGAATGTGTATCAAGAGACATGTAGTTTTAGATAGTTTATATACACGTGGTTTGCTTTTTACGATCACCAGCATAGAAATGATTAAACTATTAGCAAAGATCATTTATCTAAAAGAAATATCTCATAATCACACGCTAATTAATGTTTTAATCATTGATTTTTTTATTTAACGATCTAAATCATTTCGCACTAAATTGACTATGATAATTATATCTGATTGAAGTAAAATTTTAATAGTATGCTAAACATATCACAAAGATCATCGTTGTAAATTTTTGGATCCATTGATGATTTCTATTTATCAGATCATCATGCGGTCATTTATGACCATCAAAATTAAATTTTATCAATCTGCATAGTTAGAGCTACTAGATCGAGGTGATATTTTATGATGATATTTGTATGATAATTACTTAAATAATGAATGATAAAGATGAACTTTAAATTTTAAAATTATATAATATTTAAAAAAAATAAAATTTTTAAAAATAATATTAATTTTTAAAAATTAAAAAAAATATTAATTTGCTTGTGGGCTAGCTAATAGTGAACGTGCTTGCATCCCTCAATCCCATGGCATCGACCATGCATGACATATTTTTATCCTTTTTTATTTCTAAAATAGTCTATATTTTTTATTTTTTAATTTAAAATTTTGCTTGAAGTATTTGTGATGGATTATTAGCGACAAAAAATTTTCATCGCAAATGATCGATTATTTATGATGGAAAAAATTTGCATCACAAATAACTGATTATTTACGATGAAAAGATCTCATCGTAAAAAATCTATTTTTTTTAATTTTTTTTAAAATTATTTTTAATCAATTATTTATGATAAAAATTTTATTTTTGATGTAAATAAGTTTATCAAATATTTTAATATTTTTTTGAGGGAATTTTTTTTTTAAAAAATAATTGATGAAAATTATTAGTGATGAAAATAATTTTTTCGTTGCTAATAATAATTTTAGTGATGATAATTGTGTCACTAAAATTCTTTAAATATCCCCTCACTTCCGCAAAACTCACTCTTTCACAGCCCGATCGAAACCCTCTCCTCTCCTCTCTCTCCCCCCTCGTCCTAGCTTCCATCGACCGACGATCGCATCTCCTGCTGCCGCCTTCATTGTTGCCGTCATTGTCGATGCCATTACCGTTGTCACTGTGCTTGAATCGAAGGTAACTTCTTGATCAGCCAATTAGATTTTTTTTTAATTTGTTCTTTTGATCATCGGTGGGTCACGTGTATTGCCGTGTGGTGGTCGGTGGCGGGCGACAGGGTGCGGAGGTTGGGTGCCTGCTGTTGGCCATTCGTGGTAGTTGACAAGCTTGGTGGAGGCCACTGGTGGTGGGAGGCGGAGTGCCGGCACTGCAAAGGGTGGGGGGGCTATGGGGGGTGGGGGCGCCGAGGGACGGTGGTGATCGAATGGGTGGTGTGAGATGGAGGGGCGCCACATGTAAGGGTGGGAGGCCGCGAGGGGTAGGGGTGGAGAGGTGCCACAGGGGGTGAGGTATGGAGGGGCTATAGTGACGGGTCGGATGGGAGGCTGCAGTGGTGGGCGACAGAGGGGATGCCACAGGGGTGGGGGCCATGATGGGTGGGCGGCGGAGGGGTGTAGTAGAGGGTGGGGGGTCTCGATGGGTGGGGGCGGAGGGGGGTGGGGTGTGGAGGGACGGCGGTGATGGCTCGAGTGGGAGGCTGCGGGTGGTGGGCGGCGAAGGGGTGTCGCAGGGGGTGGGGGCCCTCGATGGGTGGGGGCGAAGGACCCATAGGGGATTGGATTAGTCCTTAGTCATTTTTTAAATTTTAATAAATATAATAATAATAATAATAATAATAATAATAATTTAATTAATAAATAATTTAAATGATAAATAATAATAATAATAAAAGTAGTAGTAATAATAGTAAAAGTAGTAATAATAATAATAGTAATAGTAATAATAATAATAGTAAAAATACTAATAATAATAATAGTAATAATAATTATAGCAATAATAATAATAGTAAAAGTAGTAATAATAATAATAATATTAATGATTGTAATAATAATAATGATGATGATGATAGTAATTTAATTGATAAATAAATCTTAAGATAAATTAATAAAATATTTAAAAATAAGATATTTTTATAATTAAAATAGTTAGATTTTTAATTATATTTTTATGCTTTTACTTGTTATAGTTTAATCTTTTTATTTGTTTAGTCTCTGTATTTTATTATTATTATGATTTAATATTTTAATTTGCATTAATTAAAGGTTTTAATTTTTAATATATATGAACTATCCGATCTGGGATCTGGATCGAGTTTCGATCAGGGATATGAGTCAAGATCCTGTGCGGGATTCGGATCATGATTCAGGTTGGATCTCGATCTGGAATCCTATTCGAGATCTGGTCTGGGATCATGTTCGGGATCCAGTTTGGGATTCGAGTCATGATCTGAGTCGAATCTCAGTCGGAATCTGGATCATGATCCGGATCGGATCTTAGTGTATTGATAGATATCATAGAATTGAAGTATGGATCCAAAAATTTGGTATTCTTATTTCAGTATGAATGGTGGAATATTAGCAATAAGAAGATCGATATTCATATCGATCCATATTTTACTAGTATAATTTTTATATGAACATGGTACCAGAATGAGCCATATATATTAGCAACTCAAGCGAAACAAGTAATATATTTAAAGGATCCAAAATATCGAGGTGATTGGCATGTCATACAAAGAATAATACTTAGAGGCATATATGACATACCAATCCGACAGAGATGGACAATAATTCAAATCTACATGAAGAGAAAGCTTTTCAAGAAGAAGAACAAATATTGATCGAGCACCTTGTTGATGAAGAACTTATGATAGCTCCTTTGAATGGGGCTAATCTGGCATCTAATAAAGTTGAAATTGATTTTGTATTTAATCTTGATGATTCAGAGGACGACGATGAGTTCATAAATGATGATGAGATAGAAGATGATATATTAATCAATTATTATGATTTGGAAAGGATCTACAAATCGAGGAGGATACGGATATTGATAAGTAGATCTATATTTTTTGTTGAATCTTCTCTTGCAATAATGGTATGCAATACAAATCTATTCATTAGCATTTATGTATTTTTCACTATTATTATTCGTTATTATATTCATTTATATATCAAGTTAATTATATGCATAGTTTAAGCATTGTAGGTATGATGCTAAGTGGGATACGACAATGTTTGACTTTCTAGCCTACCCCAGAGCCTTCCTTTATTTCCACTACTGCACCATCGGAGTCGCCGAAGGGCCCTATAAAGACGAGTTTGAGTAAGGTAAGCCCGAGTGGTATTTTAATATTTTTTATATAATAAAATTTAATTTTAATTTATCTATTAGATTTATAGATAGCTATTATACTAATAATTTTTTGATTATTTTTTTAGGTTATTCTCTTTCGATGGTGAGGCAAGGATAAGGTCCATCGAAGAACCTCGCCCTTAAGCATTGGAGATGCGAGCACGAGGGACAGCGTCTTCGCATCGAGATTCTGCCAGGCTATACCAGGCCTATTAGGGAATGGTGTGAGCCATGGCAGACTAAGCTGGGTATCATTTGCCATAGTTATATCCCGACTATGCTTTTCGATTGATGTCAGGTTACATGACCTCAGAGGGAGGTCTTCTATAGCCACTTAAAGATATAATAATATTTATTTAAATATTTAATTAGTACTATATTCTTATTCGTAGACTATTTTTGATATTATTGATTTTAAGCATGATTATGTGTGGTGAGCTGTAGATAATCATTTATGCTCGTATTTTAAGAAGTACCGATATCGCATTCATCGCCACTAGTATGCTGTAGTGCACGATCAGGGGATGGAGGCAGTACGATGGCAGCCATATGATAGCATCACTATTGAGGACTAGACTGTCATATGCCACACGTACGAAGATCCGACGTATCAAGTAACTTTTTTTATTTAAAATTTAATAATTAAATATTATTTATTTTTAAATTTAATTACTTACTAATTAATTTGAATGTTAACCATGCAGGATCGATGTGCCAAAAATGCCATGAATCAGGCGAGACAGACAGTCTCGCATTATGGGGGTTCGAGGCCATTCGTTTGCCATATGGAGCAGATGATAGGTAATTTCTATTTATGATATTTTAACTCTTTAACTATTTAAAATTTTTTTATTAATTATTCTCAAATTATAGAGAGATGTAGAGAGTGGTGAGCTTCCTGATAGGATCGAGATTTATCAACAGACCCATTAGTGATGGTCAGGGAGTTAGACGGTCAGGAGCCAGAAACTTTATGTAAATTTTTTAAGTATTTTTTCATTAGCATTTTGATTTTTAGTACAAACTCAGAATAGCTATAAATTTAATTTTTAGGATCATATGATAGATATTAGATTCTAGCCTATCCTGTAGGACTCGACCACACCCACTAATGATGAGATCTATGATTGGATGCTTGGTACGAGATCCTGTTATGTTAGAAAGCTAGGACATGGGATCAGAGCTCCTACATCTTCACGTCCATCCAGGGTTGACATACATGTTGCTTGTAATATCCGACTGGCAGAGATATAAAGACAGACTACTAAGGATCAGCAGCGGGCTACTGAGTTGACTGTATGCATCGATGAGTACCAGCTACTCCAGACGTAGATGATGGAGTGGATGTCACAAATAGAGCAGATGACGTAGATGATGAGGTAGCAGCAGGCCAGTTCGAGCTTCTCTAAGAGCTCTCCTCCTTTGATCCATTCTCCTTCTTCAGATACTATCGATGTTTGATGGCCGATGGTCTATTTCTATATATTTTTATTTTAAATATTTTATATTTATAAAAAAATACTTTCTATAATCATATTTTTATATAATAGAATGATGAAATTTATTTATGAATGAAATGATAAAATTTATTTATAAAATTTTTATTTTATTTTTATAAATTATAAAAATTATTATTAAAAATATAATATATATATATATATTTAAAAAATTAATTTATGATGAAATTATTTGTAATGAATATTTTTTTATCATAAAATAATAGATTATTTGTGATGAAAATAATCCATTGCTTTGCGATAGAAATAATCCATCGCAAATAAGTTATTATTTGCAATGGAAATACCTTTCTATCATAGATAATTTTTTATTTATGATAGAAATTTTTCATCAAAAAAAATGTTGTTTATGATATAATTTTTTTATCATAAATAATTTCATAGTAGATAATTTAATGAATAAAAAAAATTATTCATAAAAATTTTTCATCATAAAAAAAGTTATTAGCGATGAAAATAAATTTTTCATCGCTAATTATTATCTGCGATCCCATTTTTTAAACAAAGAATTAGCGATGAAATTTTCATCATTAATAATTATTAATGATGAAAATTTATTATTTACGATGAAATATTTGCATCCCAAAAAATAGGTTTGTTTATAGTGATCGTATCTTCGATTAGTATAGAAAATCGTTCCTATGCTACCAGCTTAGTGTTCGAACCTATGGAGTCACGCACTAAGTCAAACAAAGTAGGAAGTAACTGACCTAAAGTCTATGTGTTCAATTTAGAAGTATGAGTCTTGATTGAGCATATGAATTTACTTAATTGGGAATTAAGTTATAGATCATATGGAATTAAACATTGACTATGTCAAGCTAGCACTTGACATGAGGTGCAGGTTTAATTCCAGGGATGAATTTCTCTTCATCAATGATCAAAGGATTTTGAGAGAATAATTTGAAGTTTTGATTATTTTAGATCAGATCTAATGTAATTGAGCTTGATTTAATTATGGCTAATTGGATTAATTGGTCAAGTTAGGCTTGCACTAAATTCTAATTAGATTAGGTTCAGCAGCCTTTCGAATTTGGTTCAAATCAGATTCGAATTAGATTTGGACTGAACCCAAACTAGCCACATAAACTTGAGCTTCTCTCACCATCTTGGCTGACCAACATGACTAGGGGGCATTGGATTTGGCATCCATCCTCTAGGGCATGCTGCAAGTGGATAGGATCAATGAGTTGGCTTTTTCCTAATTAATTTAGACCTTCTTATGTTTAAAAAAAATATAAGTCATAACCAAAGTAGGATTTTGACTAGATCTAGGACTCTTTGTCTATAAAAGAAGGGACCACTAGGTGTGTGAGACATGCAACCTAGAGGTAATCAAGATAGAAAGAGAGAGCTAGCTAGAAAGCAAGGGGTGGGCGTGAGCTAGCTGTGGGCACCCTTCTCTTGGCCATCCCCTTCCTTGGGTGCCTCCTTCTCTAGCATGGTGATCCTCCGGTGTGGAGCATCATTTTTTGGCTTGAGATCTGATCTCAAAGTTTTCTTTTAGTAGAGATTTTCATTCCTCCTTTCTGCTGAGTTTTGTGTGCACACAAAGTAGAGGATCTACACATCTAGATCTCGCGAAGCATCTGACTTCAGAAATCTTTGTTTTGATTTAATTTTCCACTGTAAAATCAAGGTATGCCTTCATATTTGATGTGAAAAAGTTTTTAAATTAAATCTATCCATCTTTTTCAGGGTTTTGGTTGCGAACCAAAAGCATATTTTGCTATCAAGTCCATGCTCATAATTTTGTTATATTTCACTCTTTGTTTCTCAAAGTTGAAATATGACATGTAAATATTTTGCTAGGCCATGATAAGCTTGGATGAATTGATGATCAGATTGGAAAGAATGAAGATTTTTTCTCAATCGCTTAACTCAAATCTTAGAAAAAAAAGCTAGAAGAAGATGGAAAAATTTCGAAAGTAAAACTTTAGTCCACTTTTCTTTCATTGATTCTCTATTCTATAAACTGAGGTATATAGTCTCTATTTATAATAGTAAGATCTATCCTTATATAATTTGGATTGGATTTCTTTTTCTAACTTCTAGAAGGATGTTCACCTTTGAACCATTCATATCAGATCTCTTCTTAGTTTGAATAAGACTTATCTTTTAAAAAAAATATTAATACAAAAAATGATGAAAAATATTAAAATTCTAAGTAGATCCCAAGTTGTATATCAAGTTTGCCTTCTATCGCTTTATCTAATTTTTCATAGATTAAAATGTAACCTTCGATCAAAGTCTTTTCTGAAAAGAAAAGTTTCAGATTGACCGGTCCATCTCAAGGCCCATAAAAAGATCATCTTAATCGGACATCATATGACTAAGTATGGCCTATTGAATTTTGACATAGATTTTTCTGATGTGGTGGTTCTTGCTCTTAGATCTTATTTATTCTTATTTGTAGTGCTCAAAATAATCCACATCAAGTTTGATGATCCTCCTAGATATCTATAGTGACGAAAATGATCAATATCGAATCTGGTAATCCTTTTTGGAAATCAATAATGGCCAAAGTGATCCACATCAAGTACAATGATCCTCATGAATATTCATAGTAGTTAAAGTGATCCATATCAAATCCTTATAGTAGCGAAAGTGATCTATATTGAGTCAATGATCCTCTTAAATACTCATAATGGCCAAAGTGACTTGCATCGAGTTTGGTGATCCTTCTGATATCCATAGTGGCAATAGTTCATATTGAGTTTGGTGATCTTCTTAAATACTCATAGTGATAGTGGTCCATATCGAATCTAAAGATCTTTCAAGATACTCATAGTGATCAAAGTACTTCACATCGAGTCAGTGATCTGTCTAGATCGATTAAATAAGTCCTTTCTTTGACATCATAAGCAATATTGTATTTGTATCATATTTTCGGCATCAATTATCAAAGCTCTACTTTAAACCAACTTAGGAAAAGATTATTTTTGTAATTAAATATTTATAATAAAATAATGCCTACTAGTTCAATTGGTAAGGTCATGTTAGATACTAGTGATCTTATGACATACGAAAGAAAAAATATTTCTATGTATTAATATAATTTCTAATAACTTGCTCTCCCAAATCAAATCCACTAATGATTTTCTAAACATATTTTCCTCTCTCTCCTCACTCTACCATCCTGTACGCTCTCTCCACTCTCCATTCTCTCTCCTCTCCCCTCTCTTTTATATCATTTCTCTCTCCCTCTTCTCTCTCTCTTGCACCTCCTCTCTCTCCATCTTCATCTATCTCCCCCCTCTCTTCTCTCTCCCACCTAACACTCTCTCTTCTTCACTCTCTTTATCCTCTCCCCTCTTGATCTTTCTCTTTTCCTCTTCTCTCTCTTATCCAATCTCTCTCTCTCTGCCTCTTACCATTTTCTTCTCCCCCAACCGATCTTTCTCCCCCTTCTCTCCTCTCTCCCACCTGATCTTTCTTCCTTCTCCAAGCGGGTCCAATTAAGTTTTATACTATAATTTTGGAAAAAAATGGGCCTTACTTAGCTTAGTTCGAAACCTAAAATATTTTAGGGCAAGATCCAAAATTTTTCTAGGGCCAACATAGAAACCTGACCCATCTTGGCCTAATTCGAGCTATATGGACCTTATTGTTTTGTTTATATATATGTAACTAAGCTGGTCATGACTTTTGGTTGGTTTAATAAAGGCAAAAACTTGTATGGGTATGAATTTAGTCTAACACTTATACAAAATTAATGAACTCAAATAACATCTTCTAGATAACATTTTAGGGTAAGACTCTAAATTATCATAGATAATAACAAAACAAATCTAGTCCATAGCCCACATGGAGTATGGGACATTGCAGCATGAGCCTATTTATGTTGGTTATCTAATAGCTATAGTATTTATGATTGGATTTGACTAGATTTGGGCTCTTAATCTGGTAAGAGCATGAAAACTTAAATAGGGAGAGTGTGAGAACATGTACAAGCATGTATTTACTCTTACATTGATTATACACTAGGTTGATTTTGGGTACCCATATAGAGATAAGGAACCCAAAATAATATCTCTTGACTAATTTTTTTAGATGAGATTCTAGATCATCATAAATGATATAAGAGTGGATCTAGCCTATAGTTTATTAAACTAAGAAACACTATAATACAAGCCTTTTTAAGGTTGATCATAGAGTGATCATAATATTTGTGATTAAATTTGATTAGATTCAGATCCTTAGCTTGACAATGACTCCAGGAATTCAATTGGAGGTGTGTTTGAGAACTCATTGGCATTTGTTTAGTCCTAATCAATTATACAATAAGTGGATCTTGGATAGTTATAAAAAATCAACGAACCCAAATAATATTTTCAGATGAAGTTCTATGTTGTCACATTTATGTGATGATTATACCCTCACTTCATAAATAGGTAAAATTTTGACCCAAAAAAATGGAAGGTGTAGATGACATTTTGTTACTTTCAAAATTAGATATTTTTTTCATTATCAAAATAGAATGGTACCAATTAGTTAAGTTAAAAAAGTCATAATTATTAATTATTACTTGTCTTAATTTTGATCTCATCATGTTGTAATTTTGACCTAAATTCCTTCTTTTGCACCCACTAAAGAAAATATTAGACAGATGAAAATTCCTTCACTTAACCCACTCAATAAGCTCAATCTCTCAAAAATACCGAAAAGACGACATTACTTTAAGAGAATCACAAAAATACCCACAGAGCAATGACATCAACAAGTCTCAATGTATCCCAAAGATCTTAAATATTTTTTTGAGAAGAATCTTCATCCAAATATTTTAATTTATCCAAAACGAAAAGACCCACTACCATGTTATCTGACGGAGGAAATTTTCCAATCATAGTTGAAAGACTTCAAAACGGATCAAGATCATACCAGTCAATGACGAAAACAAATTTGCACCTTTCTCGTGCTGACTTCTGAACTTTCTGATATATTCTCTTATCCTCCTAATCAAAGCTCGAAGAGCAGCAACGGCTACAATGTTTGAACCCTGCGCAAGCAACGGCTCACTTTCCGACCACTTTTGGCTTTGGGGCATTTTGACCCACGTTCCCCGCGTGCGCACTCAGACCCAGAAGAAAAGTCTGACGTTCATATATAAGCGCGGGGACCGGAACGTAAGCCTCCAAGTACTCAATCCAGTGGGTGAACTCCCAAATCAAATGCATCTATTTCCCATCCCCAAATGTAATTAAACAATCCATTGGTGGGTTCGTAATCCCACTTTCCGGGAGTGGGAGAATCATCATTATTTTTGCCTGCTTTTCAACTACAAACTTTTAGTTAAAAAATTTGTAAACGCTGCATATTTTTTGGGGGATATTTAAAAAGTTGTATGTTAGGTATGCATCACTTTGCAATTTTGAAGATTCTAGTCGGCTCTTTTGCACGAAAGAATGATTTCTTTTCTTCATGAATTATATAATATTTTATTAAAAATTTATGAAAATAGATAGAAAAAAAAAATTTGCATAGTTTAAAATTCATGTAAGATGCAATCGAACAGTTGGTGTTTCAAAAAATGACCGATCATTCTTTCTCGTGAAAGATTCAATCCGAATCTAAATTTTTGATCTCTTGTCCTCGCTACTTGAATTGAAGTCCTCGCAATCACGAACAGATGTGATTGGTTCTAGAACCAGCTCTTTTTGGATCATTCAGACTCTCTTTAAGATGCATGTACAGAATTGTAAGTGAAATAATACTGGTGGTTGGTCTAGCCCTCAGACTCTCTGCAGAATGATTGTAAAATGTGAATAATTGCCACCATGATGCTATGACGTTCTTATATGTGTAGATAGTCAAATAACATCACTCCCGCTCTATATACATTTTGATCATCAAGTTCAAAAGCATCATTCATCTCACATAATTATAATTTCGTATTATTGATTTAGGGACTATAATTCATTTACCGAACCTTCAAATTAAAAAATACAGCTGGTATTTATATAGTGGTAGCATACACAATTATAGTCAATGGATGCAGAAATTTCTACGAAGATAACACCCATAAACACCTCCTTAAAAAAATAAAAAAAAATAGAATTTCTATACAATATAATAAAACTAAATACCGAAGGAAGAAATGCTGCTTTTATTATTATTTTTTAGATGGGGGAGGAAGGTTCTGCTGATTAAGAGATGAAGAGTACCGAATTCAGAATTTTTGCTAAACATTTTTAGAAAAGATACCAAATATCTTGACTGGCCATGCTTGCTCCGATGGTATCTTTCCTTGCCTCTTAGATAAGTGGGTGGGGATTCTAGTGAGCATAGGAAAGGGTTCCAATTGTATAAATCTTTTATGCAAAAAAAATAATGGATCCTCTTTCGCAATGTCCATCTCATTGGATCACATCCCATATTTATATATATCAAAGCAATCCAAAATCCTTCTTTATTTCAATTGCATGGATCTCAAAATAATTACTGTTTGATTCAATAGTAAATTCGTACAAAGAAGGGGGATCTTTACCTCATGCAAAATACAACCTCCGTCGGATAGGATAGAAGATGAGGATTAGCCTTTCCTAATTACAAAGAGAGCAGGAAAAAAAAAAAATCACTTAAAACAGGCTGCTTGCAAAGGTTGTTTTCCGAGGTTCCTATCATTGTTTCCTCGAACTCAACCCACCAAACCACCGGCTCCCTCCGGCCGAAAACCTCACTGGAATCGAATCCATGTTCTCTCCTTGGAACAGGGTGGCTGGACCCACCACCGCTTCTAATTTGGAGTTTCCTGGGTGCCTTGTTTTGCCTGATACTTGCTGCTTGGAATTCGCATCAAATTCATCAAATCCAACCTTTTTTTATTAGCTTAGGAAGCGTACGTGGGAGCTGATCATCAACGCGGTTTCTTCTGAGAAACTAATCACCGAAACCCCAGCGAATCCCTCAACGCGAGCTTATGGCAAAGTCAAATCTAGATACTTTACCCAAAAAAAAAAAAAAAGTCAAATCTAG
Source organism: Cocos nucifera (assembly GCA_006176705.1). Taxonomy (NCBI): domain Eukaryota; kingdom Viridiplantae; phylum Streptophyta; class Magnoliopsida; order Arecales; family Arecaceae; genus Cocos; species Cocos nucifera. The sequence goes on along the minus strand of QRFJ01001386.1, from coordinate 335,096 downwards.
ATAAACTGGAAACTTGTTCTCGGAGAATAATTTTAAAATCTATATTACCTATTGGTTATCCTCAAGGACGAATTTAATGGACCCACGCTTGACTTGAGATAAGGGTTGTAGATGCTTCATGGCAACTACATGGTACTTGTCAAGAAAGAAGCCGATGAAAAGCGGCCGTCATGTTCTTATATTAGTTTTTATTCAATTTGTTGCGTCAATTTTCTATTTAAAATTTTCCGTATACAGAGATAAGTTGACGGTCCTGAAGGAGACTATAATTAAAGGATGATGGTTTATGAGAAATTATTAGGTATACTAGTAAATCTATCAGACCTGAAGATAAAATGAATTTATTATCCATCCTAGGTTCGTGATCAATAATTTCTCATGGTGTAGAATCCTCGATGAAGTGAGGAAAAAAAAAAGTTTCTATTTTTTGAGTGCGCCTACTATATCCACAGAAAACTCTGAGGCAAGTTCTGGATGAAAACTTGCAGCCAACCTAATCTGCATCCTAATTGCCATGTTTAAATGGAAACTAAGTACCGGATGTCTCCTTAAATGGGGGCGTATTGTATCAAACAAACAAAAAATGGGATAGTAAATAGGCCTATACTATATGGGGGTATTTGTGGGTCTGCAGTGTATAACTCTATTGCACCAATTTAATGGAATAAAGTTATGCCATAAATAGGTTCCATCCAATTAACATTTTGCTCTATCTATTCTGTATATATATATATATATGTGAGAGAGAATAATTTCTTCTTTATGAGAAAATTTAAATTATCACAAAATTTACTGTATCCACTAACCTCTTGCACTTGTCTTACTAACAAAATATCGAAAAACCTCCTATTTTACTATATAAATCCTAGTTGCGATGCACTAAAGAGACACATATGTCTTAATGAATAGAGCAATGCTATGATGATTATGCAAAACAAAAAGCTCTCATGCCACATGGTGTAAGTAGATTGGTTTAAATTCCAAGAATTACTGTAATAATAAACAGAAGATAGTTGAATGCGAAGTTGCCAAGCCAACATAAGTGACGCAAGGAATTTCAATATGTTTGGCCTCGGAACTTGATGTCTACACCATGTTTAATTCGCTATTAGTTTGCATACATTCTCTAGCTTGAACCCTAGGCATTAGATCAGGGAATACATATCTATTGGCTTCCATGCTTCCACTTTATTCATATTATTTGGATAAATTCAAGAGTCGGATGCCCAATTGCAGGCACAAATCAAGCATTAGCTTCATGAAGTACTAGTTTATAATTGATGGCCTAACTCCACTATCATATGCATGCTTTGATTGGGAAATTGAAGTCAAGAGAGACCAAACAAATGATATTATGATCAACACCTCGTGTCACAAATCAAGCATTTGCTTCACGGAGTGGTAGCGTATATTGACAGCCTAACTCCATTTGCACGCATCCTTTGATTAAGAAATTGAAGTCAAGAGAAACCAAACAAATGATATTATGAGCAATACCACTTGGTACCATGAAAAAGGTAGATATGGAATATTTGTGGTCCTATAAATTGATGTCTAACGTGAATGACCTGCTAAAAGTCCTTTGTGGGCTCTTAACCATTGGATCAAGAAATATCTCTATAGTTTTGTGTTTTGATATATTTTCACCTTCGCTTATATTATTTGGATTAATTCAAACAGAATTGGATGCAGTGTAATCAAAATCATTGCGATGCTCAGTTGAATAGCCATTTGTATCAATAATCTACAACCCTTTTTTCTCATTTTAGAATAATCGAGTTGCAATTTTTTTCAAAAAAAAAAAAAAAACAGGGTTAGGCATGTCAAACACTTGGAACTACATCTCCTCCCACATGATGAGGGTCCAAGGCTTTAGCCCAGTTAGCAATGGCTTAATCCCGCAATCCACATAGATGCACTTGTAGGAAATTGATGCTGGGATAGAAGAACCTAATAATGATATTTTGTGTACTAAGTAAGAGGATTACTTTTAATAATCTTGTGGGCCTTAAATTGCACTAAGATCTTAAATTCTTTAATCCGGCAGGATTCAGAATGCTAATCTAATCAAGATGGTAATGGTGAAAGAAGTTGTGAAGAAAATTTTTATCTCAACATAAACTTAAAGATTGCAGCGGAATTTGACTCCTAAGATTGTTCTGGCTTTTGATTGATTAGCTTCTTCTTTTCCATGAGTTGAATCTTGTGTATTTTTCACAGCAAGCACATCCAACAGGAAAAAGAGGGATGAAGATTATGAAAAACTCTCGTGATTTCACGAATAATTTTTCATCTCCTTAAAAGATGTCGAGCAATTCAACCATAAAGATAATTAGATAATCATTATCTAATATCAAATGACCTTTTAAATTCAAATGATCCTTTAAATTCAAACTCTTTTAAAAATCAAATATTCAACTTAGGTCGGGTCATAATATTAGTCAGCCCATCATGGGCGCCCCATATTCTAACATCTCCCACTCGTATATGATGGGATGATTCACACAGAGCTTTCTCTTAGATTTTCATATCGAGTGTATTGCCGTGATCGTGTGGGCACTAAGTTTGGGAGCTCTTATATTAGAAATCCATCTCAGGACCAGTATAAAAGACTATAACTCTTTTATTTTTCAAATCTATTATAAAAGTGCCTAAGATATCCTAGATCTATCTATATACATTTATACATGGCATCTCTAATCCCTTATGAGTCTTTTCTATTCAAAGCTATACCACTATGATCTTTAGTATGTCTTGTATCCATGCTTATGATGTTTCTAGAAATAGCTTCAGAACGGACATGTCACAGACACAAGCATAGTGTGTATATATCAGACTTGATCTTTCTTTTATTCACATATCATTTAGATTAGAATTAGTTGCTTTCCTGATATTACTCTATTAGGTCGCATTATCATAACCTTTAGATACATGCCAAAGTAGCATACACAAACTCTTCACTTCATGATACTATCAAAGTAATAAGGATATCAATGAAAGAATTCTATACCTTTCTAGGACTCACATAGCAATGAAATAGGATTCATTCATTTGCTTCCCAATCACGATTTTTAAGCACATACGGTATGAAACACATGCTACGGTATACCTCTTATTCTATAAAAGCGTATGTCGATTTTCTTTGCTTTACACCATACAGATCTTAGTCCAAGCACCCTTAGCACTTGACCCGAGTTCTACCACTCTGCTCGCCCTTATAGCACCTGGAGGAGATCTCGTATCTAGCTACAGGTATTATGGATGGTGGTAATCTATAATTTGATTCATATATTATATCTTTCTTGGATCTCATCCTGGTCTCTTACCAGGGCGATATTATAAACTGCATTGTGTTCTTACATACCATAGGATGCCTTTTGGTTGCCATTTTCAATGCTAAGAAATACAAAATGCATGTCTCATCTTGGCTTGCTCCTCGTAAGTGCCTAAAGCGGTTGCTCGTATGAGAGAGCCAACCTTAATTATCAACCTATACAACATACTATGATATTGTGTAAATGTTCGCTATAAAAAAATTACTGAATAAAAAAGTATTTATTCATTCAAAGAAAAATATTTTCATATATCATGTTCAGACATAAAAAAACATAAAATTCTATATTCTACGCAATCCTAGAGATTTTACATGCTTAACAAACACATCTCTAGGGATTGGCTTTGTCATAATGAGATTTGCCACCATCTCATGTATAGTGATGTACAGTAGAGTTATTTCCTTCTATGCTATCACATCTCTCATGAAGTTATACTTCATACCTATGTGTTTCATCCTGTTATAATACTTAGGATCTTTTATATAGGTTATGGCTACTTGGCTATCACAATAGAATTTTACTAGCTCTATCTTTCCACCAATGATCCCCAAATGGCCCATAAATTATCTCAGCCATATTGCCTCTAGTACTACAGTAGAACATGCAATAAATTCTATTTCCATGGTTAACAATGTCATGCATGTTTGTTTCTTGCTACTTCAAGAAATGATACAATTATTTTGTAAGAATACATAACCAAAAGTGAATTTACTTTCATTCGGATCTCCACCCCAGTTAGCATCTGAGTAACCTACCAACTGCAAGTCACTCCCATGGTAACACAATTTATAAATAGCAGTGTCTCTCAAGTATCTCAAGATTTTTTTGATCGTTTGCCAATGTTTCTATTTTGGATTGGACTGATAACGGCTTACAAGACCCACTGCATAACAAATATCGGGTCGTGTGCACATTATTGTATAAATCAAGCTCCCAACAGTGCTTGAATAAGGGAATTTTCTCATAAAATTTCTCTCAGATTGAGTCTTAGGACACGTCGCAAAGCTTAAAGCTTCACCTTTAGCAATAAGGATATCTATAGGCTTACAGTCTTTCATGCTAAACTGCTTAAGAATCTTCTCAATGTATGATTCTTGTGACAAAGCAATTAGGTTCTTGGAGCAATCCCTTTGGATTTTAACTTCAAGAATAAATTCTGTCTCACCCATATCTTTCATTTCGAAGTTCAAGGATAGCCAACTCTTAATGGCATTCATGAAAGATAGACTATTTCCAACAAATAGTACATCATCCACATAAATGGATAACATGATAAAACTTATCTTAGATAGCTTCATATATACATAGTGGTCCTCATCAATCATCTAAAAATCATAAGATAAAATAGCTCAATGAAATCTCAAATACCACTATCTAGATGATTGTTTAAGTCCGTAAATGGACCTTTAGAGTCTACAAACTTTGCACTCCCGACTTTTCTCAATGAAACCTAATGGTTGTTTCATATAGATTTCTTCATCTAGTTCTCCATTGAGAAATGTGGTCTTTACATCCATCTGATGGAACTCCAAGTCCAACTCGACAACTATAGCAATAATAAGTCTAATAAAAGTGAATCTTACAACAGGTGAAAAAGTGTCATCATAATTAATTTCTGCCTATTGTGTATATCCCTTAGCTACTAAGCGAGCCTTGTATCTTTCAATAGAACCATCTATCTTTCTTTTAATTTTGAGAATCCACTTATTTTCAATCGCCTTTTGGGCTGACAGAAGGTCAACTAAGTCCCATACATAGTTAGTCTTCATAGACTCTATCTTCTCTTCTATTGCCTTCATCCATTTATGCTTAGTACGGCATGAGAGAGCCTATTGAACTGAACTCGGCTCCTCAACATCTTCTGGAGTGACTATTAATTCTTCTCCTTCGATCTTAAAATGACGTTGGAAAATATTCCCTCGGCTACTCCTATGTAACTATGTCTCTTGAGGATTCTCAAATGTCCTCCTACTTGGATTAGCAGATAGAGGTACAACTATTTTTTCTTCACTTTCTTGGTTCTCATCATTTGCCTACTGATCCATAATCTCATAAAATGACACACAGCTTTGTCAACATTGCCCCTACTAGGACATTCATTTTCTAAAAATGCGGCATCTCGTAACTCAAGTTCTGTTATGCTTCCATCTTTATTCTCACTAATGAAAATATAGCTCTTTGAGTATTCAGAATAGCTGATAAATATGCACTTCTTGCCCCTAGGGCCCAAGTTTCCATACTTATGAGAAGAATGATGCACATAAGCTATCGACTCCTAGGGCCATAGTACACTCAAATTCAGCTTTCTACCTGTCCATAATTCATAGGATGTGGAAGCAACAGACTTAGAGGGCATTCGATTAAGTACATAGGCTATAGTTTTCAAAGCATCTCTCTAATGCTTGTCATACCACATCAAAATTAATCTTACTCACTACTATGTAGATAGGATGAATTGGGATCGTATCCATAGGAATCTTAGTTGATTATTTTGAAAAAGCAAAAAAAAAAAAAAAGATTGCAAGAAACTAAGAAACAAATAAGAAAATTATAATAAAAATATTTTTTATTATTCAAAATAAAATACATAAAGAAAAAAAAATATGATACAAGACAACTAAATCAAGTTGATCTTCTAACTATGCCCGATGGTAGATGTGCCTCCTTGAATTCTTTCATTTTCCTCCATGTAGATAGCGGCAAGATAGTTGGAAGGCTTGGTCTAGGAACTCCAAGAAAGAAAGGTAGATAGAAGTATGAAAATATGAAAAAGAAGGATAGCGACACTAGGATTAGGATCTCTCCTAAACTTGATGGAAGGCATGATAGGATTAGTACCTCTCCTAGACTTTTAAAGAAGAGAGAAAAAGAGGGAGACAATAGCCTGGAGAGAGATTGGGCAATGTCTTTATTGATTTTTGGGTGAAGGTGTTGAGGCTTATTTATAAGTGTTGGAAGGAAGAAGGTTTTCATGTTTTCTAGATGTGTGATTAAAGAAAGAGGATAGATGAATGGCTCTTTGGATGTTGACCCTTAGATCTTTGATGAGTTGCTTCGGAGCCATTAATCTTTAAGTCATGTTCACACTTGGATCCATATGAAAGGTTATCTTCTAATCTAGATTCTTGAATCTTGAGAGCTTGCATCTAATCCCTTTATGAGTAAGTCACGTTCACACTCGAATTTGATTAGCTCTTGAGCTGGTTATCTGGTTCACTCAAATTTGAGCCAATTTAAATCCAATTTGAGTTGCATGAGCCCAAACTCCTGATTACCCATAAAATAGACTAGAGAACATCCAATTTCAATAAAATAACATCAATTATTATAATATTTAGTATCTTTTATGACTTAATTTAAGTATTTATCACACTCTCCAACTTGAACTTTGCTCGTCCTCGAGTAAAGCAGATAAATTAGTAATATATATCAACTTGATCTTAAATTAAAAGTTAGTTTAGACATTCCTAAAGATAGTTGATATTTGGCTAGATCATTAAAAAGGTACATCATCAGATTATTAATTCGATCCAGTTAGTGGTTGAGTATTAGCCATAGAAAGTTTTAGAGATTTTTTTTCACCAACTTCCTACTTTACTTTTTAAATCCTCTAACTTAATGTAAGATGAATTTATTATCTTCTTACAATTTAGTCTCCTAACTATCCATCTTTTTTATTTAACTAATTTCTTGCATCCCCACTTTTTGATGCGAACCACAATACTTACTCAGGCGAAGGGGCCCGGTTACTCAGTGAGACAATGATATTTTTTTTAAATTCAAATTGCTCACTTTTTGATGTGAATATCATTACTTAGGTAATAAGATCTAGTTACTTAGTGAAAAAATAATATATATATATATATATATATATATATATATATATATATATATATATATATATATATATATATATATATATATTTGTAGATTCTAAGAAAAATTTTTGCATATTTTGATCTTTTTACCCAACTTCCATTTAGTAGATTCTTTATTGAGTTTAGTAAGAAAAAGGTTCTAGAATCACTTTTAAAATTTGGTCTGATCTAATCTCTATCATTCATTATTTTTTTTTAATAATTTACTCTTCAGTATCTCTAAAATTATCTAAACCGTTAATCATTCATCAATTAGGATGCTTAATTAACTTTTAATCAAAATAAAGTTTGGATACATAAAGCTAATTATTTTAAATCATACTTGAGGACTCAATCAAATTTAAAATTAATTATTCTCCTCCTTAAGCTTAGTTTTCATTGTCCCAATGGAAAAGGAGAATCATAATATAATCAAAATAAAATATAATAAGAAAGGATACCATCTAAGTTTGATGTGTGCATTCATTATTGAGAGATCCTTCATTGTTGGGTGTGGTGTATTCTAGACTCTAGCTAGCATAAACATGGCTCCCTCCCAACTTGGTTGATATCATCACCCATCCACTCTACTATAGAGATCCAACTTGGCTAATTATCTTTCTTAGAGATTCCTACAAAATGAAAAGAAACTAAAAAAAAATGCATAAACTGGGTTGTCTCCCAACAAGTGCTAAGTTTAACGTCTTCAGTCGGACTATGTTCAGTTTCATATGTAGACTGGGTCTCGTAAGTCAATTGAATCAACTTTCTTACCATCTTTAATTCCATCCACATAATGTTTCAATCATTGGCCATTCACTTTGAAGGTGTTTTTCTATTTAAGATCTTTGATTTTCACTGTTCCATGAGGAAACACCTGAATCACAATGTACGGTCCATCCTAGCATGAGTGGAGTTTTTCAGAAAATAATCGCAACATCGAATTATAAAGCCATACTTTTTGATTAGGTTTGAACATTTTTCGTGAAATATATTTATCATGATAGACCTTAGTTCGAGCCTTATAGATTCATGAATTCTCATATGCTTCACTGCGTAGCTCTTCTAATTCATTCAATTGTAATCTTCTATTACTATCCATATCTTTCATATTGAAATTGAATTGCTTTATAGCCCAAAATGCATGGTGTTCTTGCTCTACTAGCAAGTGACAGGCTTTTTCAAACACAAGCCGATAAGGAGACATTCGTATCGGTGTTTTATATACAGTGCGGTAGGCCCATAATGCATCATCTAATCATCCAAATCAATCTTTTCAATCCGATCTAACCATCTTCTCGAGAATTTGTTTGATCTTCCTATTAAAGATTTCTACTTGTCCGCTAATTTGAGGGTAGTATAGCATGGCAACTTTGTGAGTGATTCCATATTTCTTTATTAAACTTTCAAAGTGCCTATTCATGAAGTGTGCACCTCTGTCACTAATAATGGCTCTTGGGCAACCAAATTGACTTTGGATGTTTTGTTGAATAAACTTGATCACAATCTTATGTCATTGGTTCGGGTTGCCATGGCCTCTACCCATTTAGATACGTAGTTAACTACAACTAGTATATCCTCGTGTCCAAAAGAGGAAGGAAAGGATCCCATGAAGTCAATTTTTTAAACATCGAAAACTTTCATGACTAAAATGGGGGATAGGGGCATCATATTTTTTTTGAAAATATTTTTTGTTTGCTGACAGCATAAGCACTCATGGCAGAATTTGTGTGCATCCATAAATAATATTGGCTAGTAAAATTTACTTTGTAGTACTTTCATGATCATTTTCTTTCCACTGAAGTATCTCCCACATGCATGAGAGTGACAAAAGATAAGTATACTTTGATACTCACTCTCAGGAATACAGCATCGAATAACTTGATTGGGATAATATTTGAACAATTCGAGTTCCTTCCAATAATATGAAAAGAATCGATCCTTTACCTATTTTGTCCAATGGAGAAGAACTTGCCCTGTTGCCAAGTGGTTAATGATGTGGGCAAACCATGAAATTTGATCAGAGGAGGTAGCAAAAAGTTTGTCATCAGAAAATTTATCCTTGACCTCATCTGTATCCATCGTATGATCAACTAAAATTCTAGAAATGTGGTCAACTACCATATTTTTGGAGCCCGTTTTATCTCGAATTTCTAGATCAAATTCTGGGAGCAGAAGGATCCACCTGATTAATCATGATTTAGTATTTTTTTTTGAGAGCAAATATTTCAGAGCCGCATGATTAGAATATACTAGAACCTTAGATTCTAGTAGATATGAACAAAATTTTTCAAGGATGAATATTATCACTAGTAGCTCTTTTTTCATTGTGGTGTAGTTCAATTATGCATCGAAAAGAGTCTTGCTAGCATAGTAGATTACATGTGGCTCCTTGTTTATTCTTTGACCTAAGATGGCCCCTATTACGAAATCGAAAGTATGACACATGATTTTGAATGGAAAGGACCAATCAGGTGATTTTATTATGGATGCTATTGTCAGGATTGTTCTTAATGTATGGAAGACTTGAAGACATTTTTCATCAAAGATAAATGATGTGTCTTTGGCCAACAAATTGCACAAGGATCTCGATATCTTGCTAAAATCTTTGATGAAGCATCTATAAAATCCGGCATGACCTAAAAATGATCGTATTTGTTGAACCGAAGTGGGGGGTGGTAGTTTTGAGATGACCTCGATTTTGACTTTATCTACCTCAATCTTTCTTTCGAAAATAATATGTCCTAATACGATTCCTTCTCGAACCATAAAATGACTCTTTTTCTAACTTATGACTAGATTTATTTTTGTGTAGCACTTAAGAACTTTAGAGAGGTTATGAAGATAATCCTCAAAGGTGGTTCCAAATATAAAAAAAATTATTTATAAAAATTTTGAGATATTTATCTACCATATTCAAGAAAATGGCCAAGACGCATCGCTGAAATGTAATGGGTGCATTATAGAGTCTGAATGGCATACGTCGAAAAGCGAAAGTGCCATAGGGGCAATTGAAGGTGGTCTTTTTTTAATCATCTAAAAATATAGGTACTTCATTATACCTCGAATAACCATCCAAAAAAGAAGGGCTATAATTAGGTACAGGTTGTGAGGTCTGTTGGTGCTAGCTATAGGATGGATTCCTATATCGTGGTTCTTGATAATTGACCATATTTTATGATTTTCAAGAGAAATTTTGATGATTCCTCCAATCGGGGTTGTAAGTATTCAAATAAGAATTGTTTATTGACCTAGGAGCATTATGGGTTTGGACTTGGTGGGCTTTCTCCCAAACAAGCTTAGAAAATTGGAATGCAGATGGACAATCACCTATAGAGTGGACGAGACTCGAATAAATCAAACAAGCATCTTGTACTTATATAGATGGGAAAGAGGTGGTGTAACTGACTTGCAGTAGTCGATCGAATTTTTGAGAAATTATTTCATCCATCCTATTGTGGATGTCTACCGATTGACCAACTTCATACAACCCACCTCTTTTGGATCTTGACGTGGGAGCTTCCCTAGTCATATAATGCAATGAATTCTCACCTAGAATTTTAGAAAGCTACCAGGCCTCTTGCTTATTTTTAAGCATGAACATCCCACCATAAGACGAGTCAACTATTTATCTATTTTTTTCCATCAAACCATCATAAAAGCACTGGACAAGTTGTCATTTGGGAATAACATGGTGAGGACATTTTCGGATGAGGTCTTTAAGCCTTTCTCAGGTCTCGTGGAACATCTCCCCCTCCATCTAAAAAAAATTAGTTATGAATTTTCTAATATGATTCATTTTTCCAATAGAAAAATACTTGAGAAATTCTTATTGAAGCTGGTCCCAGGTTGAAATAGTAATCGAGTTTAAGGAGTTTAGCCAGTACTTGACTTTATCCTTAAGGAAAAATGGAAATAGTTTTAACCTAAGGGCATCATCTGGGAGGTTCTGGATTTTGACAATTGAATAAATCTCAAAAAATTCATCCAGATGCTTGTACGAGTCTTCGTTACTAAGTTTGTAAAAAGAAGGAAGCATTTAGATTATACTGAACTTAATCTCATAGTGCGATGCCTCTACAGGCGGCACTTGGATGTAGGAAGAATAAGTGTAAGATGAAAGAGTAAAGTACTTCCTCAATTATCGTGGTGATTCATTGTCTTGGTTTGGATCCATGATTTTGACTCAATTTGCTCAAATCGTTCTTTCTAATTTTAAGTCTAGTGGATGTAAATCTGGTTGTAATGATCGGCATCCTAACATGCATCCAAAAGATCTAATCGAGTTCTAATTTTAGCAATTTTTTTTTTGAAAGAGAAGAGAAGGAGAAGAAGAGAGAAAAGAGTTCTAAAGAAGAAAACATAAATAGTCCTAAAGCTAAGAAGAGAAAGAATAATTAGTTATCGTTAGATTTTAATTACAATCAAGTTAGCACATAATGGACTCTCTATCCTTAGGTTATCCTAGTTCTAGATAGCTCCTAATAGTTTCAAGTTAGCCTTCAAGTCCTCCAAGTCGGAGCTTGATCAACTAACTAGCCAGATAAGTATAAGGTCGATGGGAGTCCCCTCGTTGCTTTTCTTAAACATCAATTAAATTGGTCAGATCAGTGAATGAAATCAATTATAAACCACCTTCCTTCGGACCCAGTTATCATGCAAATGACTTGCCTAGACACCAGCTAGTTGACCAAGTCTAATCTGGTCCAACTCTTAGGATCACCTATCTTATTGAGCTCGAATTTCTTAGGGGTCAATGTCTAATTGCTTTTAAATTAAAGGTTTAGATCAATGCAATATGAAGGATAGTGATTTTTGGCTAAGAAGGAGTGATCAAATCTCCATCTTATCTTATTTAATTAGGTTAAGTGCCATTAATGTATTTTATGGAAGATGCATTGCAATTAGAAAAGATGTCCAATGTAAATAAAAATCTTTTAAGAATTAATTAATTTTTCTATTTTAGCTAAGTGTTATGTAGTATTTTATTTTCTTTTTATGTTATGTTATCTTTAAGTAAGAAGGAATAAGAGGTAGGTTTTAATTAAGTTAATTAGACTTAAGAAGATTTAGATAATCTAACTAAATAGAAAGTAAATTATGCTAAGATTAAAAGGCAACTAGATAATCTATAAATAAAGCAAGAAATCAAATCTACTTTTAAAGTAATAAATTATTCTAAACTATGAAAAGTAGAAAATTACTAATTATATAAAGTAGTAAATTATTCTATGGATTAGAAAGCAAAATTTTTTTTTATAAATACAAATAAGATAATCTAGCTAGAAAGCAGTAAATCTATAATATATGAAAAATAATATAAGACAGAAATTTTATAAAGAGTAAATAAAAAATAATTAAGCAATTAAAGTAAAACTATTAAAATTTTTTTTTATAATTTTTTATAATTTTTTTAAGAATCTATTAAAAAGAAAGTAAATTATTATAGAAATAAAATGCAAGTCTAAAATAGGCAAGAAGTCAAAGGTAAAAAATTATTTTACTAAAAAGATAGTAAAGCAATCTAAAGCAAGAAATAAAAACCTAGAAAGCAATAAAATATAATTTTTTAAAATTTATTTTATAGATTTTTTTTTAAAACAATCATGCCAAGATCTCCGATAATGGTGCCAAAATTTGATGCTTATCATGGCACACCAAAATTAATCTTATTCACCACTATGTAAATAGGATGAGTCGGGATCGTATCCGTAGGGATCTTAGTTGATTATTTTAAAAAAATAAAATAAAAAAATAGATTATAAAAAATTAAGAAAAAAATAAAAAAATTATAATAAAAATATTTTTTATTATCAAAATAAAATACATAAAGAAAAAAATAAAAATGTGATACAAGATAACTAAACCAAGTTGATCTTCTAACTATGCCCAATGGTAGATGTGCCTCTTTGAATCTTTTCATTTTCCTCCATGCAGATAGCAGTAGGATGGTTGGAAGACTTGGTCTAGAAACTTCAAAAAAGAAAGGTAGATGGAAGTATGAAAATATGAAAAAGAAGGATAGCGACACTGGGAGTAGGACCTCTCCTAGATTTGATGAAAGGCGTGCTAGGGTTAGTACCTCCCATAGACTTTTAGAGAAGAGAGAAAGAGAGGGAGACAAGAGATTGGGCATTGTCTTCATTGATTTTTGGGTGAAGGTATTGAGGCTTATTTATAAGTGTTAGAAGGAAGAAGGCTTTCATGTTTTCTAGATGTGGGATTAAAGGAAGAGGATAGATGAATGATTTTTTGGATGTTGACCCTTAGATTTTTGATGAGTTGCTTCTGAGCCATTGATCTTTAAGTCGTGTTCACACTTGGATCTATGTGAAAGATTATCTTTTAATCTGAACCCTTGAATCTTGAGAGCTTGCATCTAATCCCTTCATGAGTAAGTCGCGTTCACACTCGGATTTGATTAGCCCTTGAGCTAGTTGCCTGATTCATTCGAATTTGAGCCAATTTAAATCCTATTTGAGTTGCATGAGCCCAAACTCCTGATTATCTATAAAATAGACTAGAGAACATCAAATTTCAATAAAATAATATTAATTATTATAATATTTAGTGCTTCTAGTGACTTAATTTAAGTATTTATCACTCTCCAATGAAAAATGGATAAGTTAGCCTGCGCCATCATTGACTTAACCATCTCGAGCAAAGTTCTATTCCTTCGCTCTGCAACTCCATTCTGTTGTAAAGTGCCAAGAATCATCAATTATCTTATAATTCCCTTTTCATCACACAGATCCTTGAATTGATCTGATAAATACTCACGTCCATGGTCAGTTCTCAAAGTCTTAATTCTTTGATCCAATTGATTCTCAACTAAACTCATAAGTTGTCTGAAGCACTTTAAAGCTTTTGATTTATGGGAGATCAAATAAATATGACCATAACGAGTATAATCATCAATAAAAGTGATAAAATATAAGACTCCATGCCTTGCCCTCATATTCATCGGACTACATATATTAGAATAAACCAATTGCAATGAAAAGTTAGCTCTAGTTTCTTTTTCTAAAGGTTTTCTTGTTGCTTTATCTGCTAGGCAATATTGGCAAATAGACATCTCTATTTTTGTCAAGGATCCTAATAGTCCTACTTTTGCCAGCCTATTTATTCTTTCTGGACCCACATGTCCAAGCCTAGCATGCCAAACTTTTATATCAGAAATATTATTCAGGCCAGAAGATAGAGCAAAACAATGATTATCTGAAATATAATCATTATTAGATATTGTGTCCAATACAATGAAATTATTCAAAAGAAAATCAAAATAAAAAAGTCTAGTTCCTAAAATAATATCAACTGAATTATTATGGAAATTGACACTGAAACCTAATCTAAGAAGAGAGACAATCGAAACTAAGTTCTGCCGAATTTTTGGAACATATAAAACATCATGTAAGAGTAGGATTCGTCCACCATGCATGCAACTCTAGCATGCATGTTTTGATCCATTTCACTTCAATGCCAACATTGTTTTCTACATAAAGCCATTTGCTCCGAAAAGGCAGTCGACGGTGCTCAACAAATGCTCCTCTGTCTCTAGCTATGTGGTTTGTTGCTCTTGAATCTATAGTCCACAAAAAATTAGTATTAGCCATTAATGCAGTGCTAGAGACATAAAGAAAATGAGGATGCTCATTGCATGGTGTTACCTTGTTCTGCTCTGGGGGCAATTCTGAGCAAAATGATCCATCTTGTGGTAGCTATAACACTCCACTTTGGTCATGTCTCTCTTTCTACCATACTTCCCTTTCTTCTTAAAATCAGATTTAGCCTTCTCAAAAGGCTTTTCAAATTCCTTCTTTTGCCAGTTCTTCTTCTTCGAGAGCTTCTTACGTTTGTCCTTTTGCTTGGTATTCAAAGTCCCAACAGTTTCAGCCATAAAAGTCTGATTGGATGTCTTAGCAGCCTTCCGATGCTCATCCTCAAGAACAAGATGATGCTCTATATTAGCAAAGGTCTTAACAGACTTATTGTGAGTCATATTGACCTTCATATACTCCCAGCTAGCAGGTAGGGATCTAATAACAGCTTGTACCTATTGTTTGTCTGAGAGGTTGTGGCCAGCTGACTTTAGCTCCCGAATCATGTTTGACATCTCTCTCAAACACTGCCTCATCGAAACATTGGGGTGCAACCTATATGTGTCAAACTTGATAGTCAACCTCCTAAGTTTGGTACCAAAAATGCCCCCAAACTTATCGTTCATTGCAATCCACATGGCTTGAGCTATCTTATAAGACTCATGCTTACACATGAGATCATCAGCCATACTACTCAGCAATGTAATGCAAGCAATACTGTTTTTCTTTCTTAAGGCTAGAAAAGCCTCATAATCTCTTTTATGCTATTGCGTATTCCCACGCTCCTGCTCAACCATCATATGGTTCAATATTTTCAAAACATCCTGCTCTTTAAGGATATACTGAACCTTACGGTGCCAAATATCATAATTATCACCATCCAGCTTATTGCCCTTATTGAGCTCTGCAATGATATTTTTTGAAGCTATATCTGTGTACATAGGAATAGCATAGATCGACATATACACAATAGTATATTTGCTGCAGATTGTAATTAGATTAACAATGGTATACAATTAAGTTCATGCTTGAAAGTCGACGTTTGTCTACCCTCATCACATGAAACTTAACTATACCACTATTCTTCTAATTCAATTATGCACAAAACATCTATGACACTATAGTTGTTAAATGAGCATTTCATCTACCAATTTAAGAACTCCCACTTAGACGAAGAAAAAGTCCATGTGGTCCTTAAATGAGTCATTCGTCTACTAGTTCAGGGACTCCCATTTGGATAAACATGCATCATATAAAACATGTAATGCACAATATCATGCTATTAACATACAAAATGCATGTATCTCATATTAGACCTAGCATGAAAACATGTCATAATACATATACATATTTATCCTAAAATTACATTTAAAATAAGCATAAAATAGGATAAATGAAATCACAAATAATAATGGAAAAATTCCATTTTCTTGGTCTCTGATAGTATTTATAAAAAATTATACAATTTTTTTATTAGAGAGAACAATCTTCCAAAATAATAATAAAAAAAATTGGTTCAAGCAAATCCGTATAGACAAGGTCCAGATCTAGATAGTGGTCCAGGCCCATGCACCTGGCTCGGGCCCTGGCGAGTGTGTGCTCAGGCAAGGCCTGGGCCCATGTGGGTGCGTGCGTAGGCGAGGCCCATTCCTAGGCGACCGTGTGCCTAGGTGCAACCTGAGCCCTGGCACCATGCACCTGTGCAGCTCGAGTCCAAGTGCCATGCACCAACACAACCCAAACCCAAGCACCGTATGCACCCACACGGCTCGAAAATAGGCACCGTGCCTGCCCGGATGGCTCAAGCCCAGGTGCCATGCATGCCCGGACAGCTCGAGCCCAAGCACCGCACGTGCAGGCATGGCTCGAGCCCAAGCACCGCACATGCCTAGATGGCCCGAGCCTAGGCACCGCATGCACCTGCTCGACAACCACGCAGTCCATGCATGGTCATGGACTGGGGAACATTTCTTGTGGTCCACGATGGATCGAAGTCGAAACACGGTGAATCCCGGGGTCTACGCACCATTTTAGGTGGATCGAGCCTTATTTATGGGGTTTTAAGAATTTTGGGGCCTCAACACAAACTTAAAGATTACAACAAAATCTAACTCTCAAGATCATTCTGGCTTCCGATTGATTAGCTTCTCCTTTTCCATCACGAATAAGAATCCCGAACGGTATCACACAAGATCATAAGTCGAATCTTTTGTGTTTTTCATAGCAAGCACACCCAAATCCACTCAAATCACTCTCAAAATTCTTTATATTTTCTCTAAGGAAGAGGGATGAAGATCATGAAAAACTCTTGCGATTTCATAAATAACTTTCTACCTCCTTAAAAGATGTCGAGCAACTCAACCGTAGAGATAATTAGATAATTATTATCTAGTATCAAATGGCCCTTTAAATTCAAATGACCTTTTAAATTCAAACTCTTTCAAAAATCAAATATTCAACTTGGGTCAGGTCATAATATGAGTCAGCCCATCATGGGCGCCCCATATTCTAATAGGTCATTATCATGCGATAAGCTTGTATTGTTATATCATCAAAATGTTTATTCTTGGTTTTAAAAAAAAGTGAATGAAGAAGATGATTTAATTGAGCCTCATGTATAAAATGATAGCTTGTAGTATTTAAGCTACAAAACATATATCAAAAGATAACTAGTGGAGTTTGTATGAGCTACATTACAAATATCAACATAGAAGTCCGTTGTTCTACCTTTTTTTTTTTGCTGTTTTCCCTCAAAATAGTCTCTATGTAAACTGAGAGTTGCACTGGTGTTACAACCCTCTACTTAGCAATCAGGAGTTCTAATTCCTTTCTTGGATAATGCATTCGTTAAAAACTAGATCTAAGTGATTATAGTATGGATGGGTCTCCCTCCCTCTCTAGAAAATGGAGTAGCCCTTTAATAAGCCAATTGGTTGATCACCTAATTTCTTTGGTGAAGGATCATAAAGCATATGTTTAGTCTCACATCAGTTATACACTAGATAGATCTTGTATATTTATATAGGGCTAAGAAATCTAAACAATATCTTCTGATTTTTGGAAAGCTTTTTTTTAGTAAGATTCTGATTATTACAAATAGTATCAGAACGAATCCAACCTATGACCCATATGGACTAATGGATACTATGCATTGGTCCAATTGGGCTAATCATGGTATTTGTAATTGGAGTCCAATTGGGCTAATCATGGTATTTGTAATTGGATTTATGGTACTTGGGGATGAATTTGAACAGATTTAGATTCTTGGCCTAGTGATAATGCTAAGGCTTAAATAAAGAGTTTGTGAGGATCCATGTGGATATATGTCTCCACATCAGATATATACTGCATAAATCTTTTATATATATATATATATATATATATATATAAGGAATCTAAATGGTACATTCTAACTAGTCTTTTTAAATAAGAATTTGGGTTGTTTCATACACGTATAAGTAGCACAAAACACCTCCTTACTTTTGGTTCAGATATGGATTATCTAAATTATGTTAATAATTAGTGTAAAGACTAAGAGCCAAGGATAGCTTTATATTTGGCAGTGGATAAGGTGTTAGAAGTCAATCTCAAAAATCAAAAACAAAAAGAATCTAGATGACTAAAATCATATATAAAATTTAAATAATGAATTATTAGAATAATTTTCAAGGCAATTTTGGATTATTGAAATAGAATATAATAAAATTTAGATCAGAAGCTTGCTAAGCATTGTTCTAAGAGCATTATTGCTCCTCTTATGTAAGATAGATGGCATTAACACTCCCAAGATACAACTGATTTCTTAATCAATTTGGCTTCTCCTTGTTATAGCACAAGCATGTGGAAGGCTTGATCCATTTGACTCCTTCAATTGACCAAAATTAATATGTTTGAAAGCATACAAAATAGAGGAAAAGATAGTAATGAAAGTGTTGAAAATTACTGATGATGATAAAAGAAAAATAGCAATGATTGGTGCTTTGCAAGGTTAAGGATTTTCTGATCTGATTTGTGCTGGATGTTGTGACCAAAGCTACTTTGATACCAATTATCGTGATACCACTTGCTTTGGCACCACCTCTTGAGAAGATCTCTCATACAAAATATAGATCCCCCAAGTCCAAGATTGGTATACTGGTGATGATGTTGATACCATAATAGAAAGAAAGAATAGATAAATAAAAGGACATAATCAAAAACATGGATTAAGCCAAGGCTTATATCTACAGGGCATGCAAGCTTCACTATGAGAAAAGAAAAATTTTATAAGAGAAGATCACACGCTCAACTCTCATACACCAATTTGTCTCTCTCAATAAGAAGCACTCTTCCTCTTTGATATTCTTTATCCTCTGCCGCTGTTTCTACTCTCTGTTGGTGCCCTTTGTGGTCTACTGCTGCATCTCTCTGAGTGTTTACTTGCTGTCTGATAAATACTTAAATTAAGTTACTAGAGGTACTAAATATTATAATAATTAATATTATTTTATTAAAATTTGATGTTCTCTAGTTCATTTTATAGGTAAGTAGGAGTTTGGGCTCATGCAACTCAAATTGGATTTAAATTGGCTCAAATTCGAGTGAACTAGGCAACCAGCTCAAGGGCTAATCAAATCTGAGTGTGAACGCAACTTACTCATGAAGGAATTAAATGCAAGCTCTTAAGATTCAAGAGTTTAGATTAGAAGATAACCTTTCACATGGATTCAAGTGTGAACATGACTTAAAGATCAATGGCTCAAAAGCAACTCATCAAAGATCTAAGAGTCAACATCCAAAGAGCCATTCATCTATTCTCTTTCTTTAATCCCACATCTAAAAGACATGAAAGCCTTCTTCCTTCTAACACTTATAAATAACCCTCAATACCTTCATCCAAAAATCAATTAAGAAAATGCCCAACCTCTCTCCAAGCTATTGTCTCCCTCTCTTTCTTTCTTCTCCAAAAGTCTAGGGGAGGTACTAACCCTAGCATGCCTTCCATCAAATCTAGCTAGGAGAGGTCCTAATCATAGTGTCGCTATCCTTCTTTTCCATATTCTCATACTCCCATCAACCTTTCTTTCTTAGAGTTCATAGACCAAGCCTTTCAACCATCCTACCGCTGTTTGCATGGAGGAAGACGAAAGGATTCAAGAAGGCACATCTACTATCGGGCACAACTAGAAGATTAACTTGGTTTAATTATCTTGTATCACATTTTTATTTTTTTTTTCTTTATGTATTTTATTTTGGTCAATGAAAAATATTTTTATTATAATTTTCTTATTTTTTTCCTAGTTTCTTGCAATATTTTTTTTTCTTTTGCATTTTCAAAATAATCAACTAAGATCTCTATGGGTACGATTTTGACTCATCCTATCTATATAGTAGTGAGCAAGGTTAATTTTGGTGTGCCATGACAAGCATCAAAATTTGGCGCCATTGTCAGGGATCTTGGCACGGTTATTTTGAAAAAATCTATAAAATATTATTAAAAAAATATTATATTTTATTGCTTTTTAGGTTTTTATTTCTTGCTTTAGATTGCTTTATTATCTTTCTAGTAAAATAATTTTGTATCTTTGACTTTCTGCCTATTTTAGACTTGTATTTTATTTCTAAAGTAATTTACTTTTTTTAATAGATTCTCAAAAAAAGTAGAAAATTATAAAATTTTTTTTGACTGCTTTACTTTAATTGCTTAATTATTTTTTATTTATTTTTTTTAAAATTTTTTCCTTATTTTACTTTTCATATATAGTAGATTTACTACTTTCTAGCTAGATTACCTTATTTGTATATATAGAAAAATTTTCTACTTCCTAATTTATAAAATAATTTACTGCTTTATATAATTAGTAATTTTTTACTTTTCATAATTTAGAATAATTTATTATTTTAAAAGTAAATTTGATTTCTTGCTTTATTTATAGATTATCTAGTTATTTTTTAATCTTAGCATAATTTACTTTTTATTTAGTTAAATTCTTTAAATCTTCTCAAATCTAATTAACTTAATTAAAACCTGCCTCTTATTCCTTCTTACTTAAAGATAACATAACATATAAAGAAAATAAAATGCTGCATAACACTTAACTAAAATAGAGAAACTAATTAAACCTTAAAAGATTTTTACTTGTATTGGACATCTTTTCTAATTGCATTGCTTCTTCCATAAAATACATTAAGGGTACTTAATCCAATTAAACAAGATAAGGTAGAAATTTGATCATCCCTCCTTAGCCTAAAAATTATTATCCTTCATATTGCATTGATTTTAACCTTTAATTTATAAGCAATTAGACATTGACCCCTAAGAAATTCGAGTTCAATAGGATAGGTGATCCTGAAAGTTAGATTGGATTAGACTTGGTCGGCAAGCTGGTGTCTAGACAAATAATTTATGGGACGATTGGGCTTGAAGGAAGGTGGTTTATAATTGGTTCCATTTGCTGATCTGATCAATTTAATTAATATTTAAGAAAAACAACATGGGGACTCCCACCAACTTTATACTTACCTGGCTAGTGAGTTGGTCAAGCTTCGACTTGGAGGGCTTGAAGGCTAACTTGAAATAGTTAGGAGCTGTCTAAAACTAGGATAACCTTAGGATAGAGAGTCCACTGTGTGCTAACTTGATTGTAATTAAAATCTAACCATAACTAATTCTTCTTTCTCTTCTTAGCTTTAGGACTCTTTAGGTTTTCTTCTTTAGAACTTTTTTCTCTCTTCTTCTCCTTTTCTTCTCTTCTCTTTCAAAAAAAAAAATATTGTTGAAATTAGAACTTGATTAGATCTTTTGGGTGCATGTTAGGACGTCGATCATTATAACCTGATTTGCATCCACTAGATTTAGAATTAGAAAGAACGATTCGAACAAATCGAGTCAAAATCATGGATCCAAACCAAGATAATGAATCACTATGATAATTGAGGAAGTACTTTACTTCTTCATCTTACACTTATTCTTCCTGCATCCAAGTGTTGCCTGTAGAGGCAACGCATTATGAGATTAAGTCCAGTGTAATCCAAATGCTTTCTTTTTCTTACGGACTTAGTAACGAAGACTCGTACAAGCATTTGGATGAATTTCTTAAGATTTGTTCAACTATCAAAATCCATAATTTCTCAGATGATGCCCTTAGGTTAAAACTATTCCCATTTTTTCTTAAGGATAAAGCCAAATACTGGCTAAACTCCTTAGACTCGATCACTATTTCAACCTGGGACCAGCTTCAATGAGAATTCCTCAAGAAGTATTTTTCTATTAAAAAAATGAATCAGATTAGAAAATTCATAACTAGTTTTTCCCATATGGAGAGGAAGATGTTTCATGAGACCTAGGAGAGGCTTAAAGACCTCATCCGAAAATGTCCTCACTATGCTATTCCCATATGGCAACTTATCCAGTGCTTTTATGATGGTTTAACGAAAAAAAATAGATAAATAGTTGACTCATCTTGTAGTGGAATGTTCATGCTTAAAAGTGAGCAAGAGGCCCGGCAGCTTTTTGAAATCCTAAGTAAGAATTCATTGCATTACATGACTAGAAAAGCTTCCACGTCAAGACTCAAAAGAGGTGAGTTGTATGAAGTTGGTCAATCGGTAGACATCCACAGCAGGGTGGATGAAATAATTTCTCAAAAACTTGATCGACTATTGCAAGTCGGTTACACCACCTCTTTCCCATCCATACAAGTACAAGATGCTTGTTTGATTTATTTGAGTCATGCCCACTCTATAGGTGATTGCCTATCTACATACCAATTTTTTGAGCTTGTTCGGGAGCAAGCCTACCAAGCCCAAACCCATAATGCTCTTAGGTCAATAAACAATCCTTATTAGAATACTTACAACCTTGGTTGGAGGAATCATCCAAATTTCTCTTGAAAATCATAAAATATGGTTAATCCGATCCCACAGAGAAAGAATTATCAAAAATCATAGTATAGAAATCCATCCTATAGCTAGCACCAACAGACCTCACAGCCTGTACCCAATTATAGCCTTTCTTTTGAGGAAGACATTCGACAAATCCTTCGCTCCCACATCCAAACAATTGCAAAGCTGGAGACTTAAGTAGGTTAACTAGCCACTGCTCTCAGTAGGAGGGAGGAGGGTAAATTGCCTAGTCAACCTGTTGGGAACCCAAAAGGGCAATACATGGCTGAGAGCTCCAATGCTTTAGAAATCTTTCCTGAACATGCAAAAGCCATTATGACCTTAAGAAATAGGAAGACCTTAGAATAGCCATCACAAGGACCTTTGACCAACTTTGAACCAAGCAAGAAAAGGAAGGATGAGGACCTCAAAGTAGGGGATGAATCAATAATGCAAATACCATCTTACCTGCCTAAAGCCCCATTTTCAAGTGCCCTAAAAGCCCCAATTCCTGTAGATAAGAAGGGAGGGAAACTAGACGGGATGTTAGAATTATTTAAACAAATCCAAATTAATCTTCCTCTTCTGGATGCAATCAAACAGGTCCCAACATACATAAAATTTTTGAAGAAATTATGCACCCAAAAATGTAAAGCTCGATCACAACTCCTGAAGAAAGTTTGTCTCCCCGAACAGGCTAGCTTTGTCTTCCAGCATGCTACCCCTCTAAAGCTTATAGATCTGGGTGCCTCTATTATTTTCTGCATTATAGGAGATTCACATTGAACAAGCTCTCCTGGACTTAAGGACAATTGTGAACCTTTTACCTAGTTCGGTTTATGAACTCTTTGGGTTCGAAGAACTGAAACCCATAACAGTCACCTTGCAGTTAGCTGATAGATCAATTAAGACACCACATGGGATGCTCGAGGATGTTTTGGTCAAGGTAGATGAGTTTTATTTTTTGGTTGATTTTTTAGTCCTCGACATGAAACTAAGTGGCAATCCGAGGCAAATTCCCATTATCTTGGATAGACCCTTTCCAGCTATGGCAAATGCATGCATCAACAGTAGGACAAGAGTCATGGATGTATCATTTTGGAATAAAAGGTTGAGACTAAATGTATTTGGTGCATCTCAGGGACCATTAACGGATAGTTGCTTCGAAATAGATACATTCGAGGACATCATAGAGAAAGCAATATCAATGATTTTTGCACATAATTTCCTATACATCCACTTTGGAATGGATGACTGTAATTTGGAGGGAGGTAGCGAAGAAGTAAATGCTCTAGTTGACACACCAGATGCTGAAACCACTCCCCCTTGGATAATCAAGAATGAGCCATTGCCCACATTAGCCAATACACCCATAGCCCCATCATTAGAATCACCACCTCCACCAGAATTGAAGCCACTTCTGACTACACTCAAGTATGTGTTCCTAGGATCCAATGATACCCTCCCGATGATCATTGCATCAGACTTGATCCTAGATCAAGAAGCATAATTGGTTGGTGTTCTGAAAGAACATAAAGAGGCTATTGGTTGGTCCATTATCAATTTAAAAGAAATTTACCCCTCCATCTGCATGCACCATATTCATTGCAAGATAGTTGGCAAACCCCATCGAGACATGCAGAGAAGATTGAACCCAAACATGCAAAAAGTAGTGAAGAAAGAGGTGGTAAAATGGTTAGATGCTGGAATCATTTATCTCATATCCGACAGTAAATGGGTTAATCCTACCCAAGTAGTACCTAAAAAATTTGGTATTACTATGGTGGAGAATGAAAAAGATGAACTACTTTCCACTCGCACATCATTTGGTTAGCGAGTGTACATTGACTATAGAAAACTAAATGCTGTTACTAGGAAGGACCATTTTTCATTATCCTTTATCGACCAAATTCTAGAATGACTAGTGGGTCAATATTTTTTCTATTTTCAGGATGGTTATTTGGGATACAATTAAGTATCTATATTTTTGGATGATCAAGAAAAGA
Organism: Cocos nucifera; assembly: GCA_006176705.1. Classification (NCBI taxonomy): domain Eukaryota; kingdom Viridiplantae; phylum Streptophyta; class Magnoliopsida; order Arecales; family Arecaceae; genus Cocos; species Cocos nucifera. The sequence continues at coordinate 310,437 of QRFJ01001386.1, read as the reverse complement.
CCACCTTCACTTGCCCCTATGACACCTTCACTTTTTGACGTATGCCATTTGGACTATACAATGCACCCACTATATTTCAGCGATGCGTCTTAGCCATTGTCTCGGATATGATGAATAAATATCTCAAAATTTTCATAGATGATTTTTCTATATTTAGAACCATCATTGAGGATTGTCTCCATAACATCTCCAAAGTTCTTTAGTGTTGCATGAAGATAAATCTAGTCTTAAGTTGGAAAAAGAGCCATTTTATGGTTCGAGAAGGAATCGTATTAGGACATATTATTTTCAAAAGAGGAATTGAGGTAGATAAAGCCAAAATCAAGGTCATCTCAAAACTACCATCCCCCACTTTGGTTCGATAAATACGATCTTTCTTAGGTCATGTCAGATTTTATAGATGCTTCATCAAAGACTTTAGTAAGATATCGAGATTCTTGTGCAATTTGTTGGCCAAAGATACACTATTTATCTTTAATGAAGAATGTCTACAAGCCTTCCACACGTTAAGAACAGTCCTAACAATAGCACCTATAATAAAACCACCTGATTAATCCTTCCTATTCAAAATCATGTGTGATGCTTTCGATTTTGCAATAGGGGCCATCTTAGGTTAAAGAATAAACAAGGAGCCATATGTGATCTACTATGCTAGCAAAACTCTTTCCGATGCATAATTGAATACACCACAATGAAAAAAGAGTTACTAGCAGTAGTATTCGCCCTTGAAAAATTTTGTTCATATCTATTACAGTCTATGGTTCTAGTATATTCTGATCACACAGCTCTGAAATATTTGCTCTTAAAGAAAGATACTAAATCATGATTGATCAGATGGATCCTTCTACTCCAAGAATTTGATCTAAAAATTTGAGATAAAAAAGGCTCTGAAAATGTGATAGCTGACCATATTTCTAGAATTTTAGTTGATCATACGATGGGTATAGATGAGGTCAACGATAAATTTTTTGATGAACAACTTTTTGCAACCTCCTTTGACCAAATTTCATGGTTTCCCCACATCATTAACTACTTGACAACAGGGCAAGTTCCTCTCCATTGGACAAAATAGGAAAAGGATCGATTCTTTTCATAGGTAAAACATTATTATTGGGAGGAACCTGAATTATTCAAATATTATCCTGATCAAGTTATTCGATGCTATGTCCCTGAGAGTGAGTATCAAAGTATACTTACCTTTAGTCACTCTCATGCATGCGGGGGACACTTTAGTGGAAAGAAAATGGCCGCAAAAATGCTACAAAGTAGATTTTATTGGCCAACATTGTTTAGGGATGCACATAAATTTTGCTATGAGTGCTTACGCTATCAGCAAATAGGGAATATTTCTAGAAAAAAATATGATGCCCCTATTCCCCATTTTAGTCGTGGAAGTTTTCAATATTTGGGGAATTGGCTTCACGGGCCCCTTTCCTTTTTCTTTTGGACATGAGTATATACTAATTGCGGTTGATTACGTATCTAAATGGGTTGAAGCTATGGCAACCCAAACGAATGATCATAAGATTGTGTTCAAGTTTATTCAGCAGAACATCCTAAGTCGATTTGGTTGCCCAAGAGCCATTATTAGTGATGGAGGTGCATACTTCATTAATAGGCACTTTGAAAGTTTAATGAAGAAATATGAAATCACTCATAAAGTTGTCATGCCATACCACCCCCAAACTAGTGGCCAAGTAGAAGTCTGTAATCGGAAGATCAAACAAATTTTGAGAAGATGGTTAGGCCGGATCAAAAAGATTAGTCTGGATGATTAGACGATGCATTATGGGCCTACTGCACTGCATATAGGACACCGATAAGAATGTCTCCTTATCGGCTCATGTTTAGAAAAGCCTATCACTTGCCAGTAGAGCTAGAACACCGTGCATTTTGGGCTATAAAGTAATTTAATTTCAACATGAAAGATGCGGATAGTAATATGAGATTACAACTAAACAAATTAGAAGAGCTACGCAATGAAGCATTTGAGAATTCATGAATCTATGAGGCTCGAACTAAGGCTTATCATGATAAATACATTTCATGAAAACCATTTGAATCTAATCAAAAAGTATGGCTTTATAATACGAGGTTGCGATTATTTCCTAGAAAACTCCGCTCATACTGGGATGGACCAAACATTGTGATTCAGGTGTTCCTTCATGGAGCAGTGAAAGTCAAAGATCCTAAACATAGAAACACCTTCAAAGTGAATGGCCAACGATTGAAACATTATGTGGATGAAATTAAAGATGGTGAGCAAGTTGATTCAATTGACTTACGAGATCCAGTCTACATATGAAACTAAATATAGTCCGGCTAAAGACGTTAAACTTAGCGCTTGTTGGGAGGCAATCCAGCTTATGCAACTTTTTTAGTTTCTTTTCATTTTGTAGGGATCTCTGAGAAAGACAATTAGCTAAGTTGGATCTCTATAGTAGAGTGGATGGGTGATGATATTAACCAAGTTGGGAGGGGAGCCATGTTTATGCTAGCTAGAGTCTAGAACACACCATGCCCAACATTGAAGGATCTCTCAACAATGAATGCATACATCAAACTTAGATGATATCCTTCCTTATTATATTTTATTTTGATTATATTATGATTCATTTCTTCTATTGGGGAGAATGAAAACTAAGATTGGGGGGAGGATAACTAATTTTAAATTTGAGTGAGTCCTCAAGTATGATTTGAAATAATTAGCTTTATATATCCAAACTTTATTTTGATTAAAAATTAATTAGGCATCTTAATTGATGAATGATTAATGGTTTAGATAATTTTAGAGATACTGAGGAGTAAATTATTAAAAGAATCTAATGAATGGTAGAAATTAGATCATACCAAATTTTAAGAGTAATTCTAGAACATTCTTCTTACCAATCTCAATAAAAAATCTGCTTCACGGGAGTTGGGTGAAAAGATCAAAATATGCAAAAGTTTTTCTTAGAATCTGCTAAAAAAATATATTGATTTCTCATCGAGTAACTGAATCTTGTTGTCTAATCAAGCAATGATATTCACGTCAAAAAAATGGGCAATGTGAATTAAAAAAAAAATAGCATTGTCTCACTGAGTAATCGAATCCCTTCGCCTAAGTAAGCATTATAGTTGGCATCAAAAGATGGGGATGCAAGAAATCAATTATAAAAAAAAGAGATGGATAATAAGGAGACTAAATTATAAAAAAATAATAAATCCATCTCACATTAAGTTAGAAAATTTAAAGAGTAAAGTGGGGAGTTGGTGAAAAGAAAATTTCTAAAAATTTTTATGGCTAATACTCAACCACTAATTGGTCGAATTAATAATCCGATGATGTAGCTCTTTAATGATCTAGCCGAATATCAACTATCTTTAGAAATATCTGAAGTAACTTTTAATTCAAGATTGAGTTGGTATATATAGCTAATTTATCTACTTTATTTGAGGACGAGCAAAGTTCAAGTTGAAAGGTGTGATAAACACTTAAATTAAGTCACTTGAGGTACTAAATATTATAATAATTAATGTTATTTTGTTGAAATTTGATGTTTTCTAGTTTATTTTATAGGTAATCAGGAGTTTGGGCTCATGCAACTCAAATTAGATTTAAATTAGCTCAGATTCGAGTGAACCAAGCAACCAGTTCAAGTGCTAATCAAATCTGAGTGTGAACGTGACTTACTCATGAAAGGATTAGATGCAAGCTCTCAAGATTCAAGGATCCAGATTAGAAGATAAGCTTTCATATAGATCCAAGTATGAATATGACTTAAAGATCAATGACTCAGAAGCAACTCATCAAAGATCTAAGGGTCAACATCCAAAGAGCCATTCATCTATTCTCTTCCTTTAATCCCACATTTAGAAAACATGAAAGCCTTCTCCCTTCTAATACTTATAAATAAGCCTCAACACCTTCATCCAAAAATCAATCAAGACAATGCCCAACCTCTCTCCAAGCTATTGTCTCCCTCTCTTTCTCTCTTCTCCAAAAGTCTAGGAGAGGTACTAATCCTAGCATGCCTTCCATCAAATCTAGGAGATGTTCTAATCCTTATGTTGCTATCTTTCTTTTTCCTATTTTCATACTCTCATCTATCTTTCTTTCTTGAAGTTCCTAGACCAAGTCCTCCAACCATCCTGCTGCTGTCTGCACAGAGAAAGACGAAAGGATTCAAGAAGGTACATCTATCATCGGGCATAGTTAGAAGATCAACTTGGTTTAGTTATCTTGTATCACATTTTTATTTTTTTTTTCTTTATGTATTTTATTTTGATCAATGAAAAATATTTTTATTGCTATTTTCTTATTTCTTTCTTAGTTTCTTGCAATCTATTTTTTTTCTTTTGCATTTTCAAAATAATCACCTAAGATCCCTGTGAATACGATCTCGACTCATCCTATCTACATAGTATAGTGAGTAAGATTAATTTTGGTATGCCATGACAAGCATCACTATCGAGCCACCACTGCTACCACACCTCTGCAGCCCATAGGGCCTTTTAAAGACCTCAAACCGACTCCATGTCGGAGATAGGACTCTAATTAAAACTCAAATCAGCTATTGACTGTCTGATCATGATTGCTCACATTCCAAGCCATTGGATCCATAGCTGCACCAACATTAAAGCAAAATAGGGCTACAGATCCTGTGAAATTGCTTGTGAGTCGAATTCAAGATATTTTTTTCAATAATTTTCATCTCAATTCAATATTTGGCCTCCACCTAATCTTAAGAGCTTTTTGGATGATCTCATAGATCTAGCCTCCATGCCCTGGGACAAATACTTGTCAACTTATGGATGGACAAATATGAGAGTCGAGCCAGGCCGCTCGATCATATTTTCATCATATGCTATGTCCTACCTAATCTGAGACTTACTGGAGGTAGCCTCCTGTAGCAATAGAATCTTCACTCTACGACATCGTCTATCGTCCTCTTGAATCTCACCTCTTGTACCTGATCTACCTATACTTGAAGCTCTACCTTGCTCTGAGCTCCTACAGGCTTTTTGTTGGGATCTTTCCTTGCTACTTAACGGTTGCGGAAATAACAACAAGGATCAAAGAAAAGCGATGGTGGCGTTCTATCAAACCCTAGCAAATCTTAAGGCATAGAGAATAAAAGAGAGGAAGAACGAGAGAGGAAGAGAGAGAATTTTAGAGAGAAAATGGCTTATATTCAATTCTTTATTTTTCACAGACTTAATACAATGTATATATATACATGATCAAAGTGATCCAACACAAAAACTTCCTTAGCTAACCTAATGTGATGCACTCTCCGAGCTCATATACACCCATGTCTGGCATGCACACACCTATTGGACTAAATCTTGTCTAATCCATAGGTTAGCCCCTTAGGTCCTCACAAATCGAGGCTCTAGTTCCTAAGATTAAACCCAATCCCAGGCCAGAATAGAAATCATGAACTGTTCTGTTCACCACTCAAGTTGACTTGATCAGAGGTTGAGCCAACTTAACTATTGAGTTAGTCGCGAGAGCCCAATTCGCAACTCTTTATTCTATTACTCGAGCCGACTCTCTCAAGGCCCAAGCCGGCTCAACAGACATGCCAATCCACTGTTCTACAGCTCAAGCTAGCTCTCTTAAGAATCGAGCCGGTTCAACCAGTGTGCCAATCTGATATGCTTGATATACTACTTTCTATCCTTCTGCTCGAGCTGGCTCTATCAGGGGCCAAGCCGGCTCGACGAAGCATTAACTGAAATTCTTTGATGGTTGATTCTATTCACTCCTTGATCTCTCTCCACCTATTTTCAAGACTTGAGAGCATCATACCTAAGCTCATAATCTCCATCTTGGTGCTCCTAAGTCCTTAGGAATTCAGATCTATTCATCAGCCCCATCAGTACTATACAATTATGAAAACTATCCCATGGTATAACCTTTGTAAGCACATCAATTGAATTTTTCTTGGTATGAATCTTTACCAGCTCCACTTCACCATCCTCCACTAGCTGTTTGATCCGATGGTACCTGATATCAATGTGCTTGATCCTCATATGACAAATAGAGTTCTACATGAGCAATAAAGTACTCTGAGTGTCACATTGCATTTTGATTGCATCTTGTGGAAATCCATCACCAGCACCAAGCCCTTTAGCCATAGGGCCTCCTTTACTGCCTCAGTGATGCTAATATACTTTGCTTCAGTAGTGGACAAGACCATAATAGACTACAGGCTAAATACAAAACTTATCGTCAAATGCCGAGTATCTATATCTCCACCAAAATCTGCATCCATAAATCCTTCTACCAGTCCTCGAGCCTCCTTGGACAAGTTAGGATTGTTCTCAGCATCTTCTCGCTGACCATAGCAGATGCCAATCCTAATTGAACCTATCAAGTACCTAAAGATATCCTTTAGTGCTCTCCAATGCTCCCTATCAGGCCGAGCCTTAAACCTGCTCACCTAACTCATTGCATGGGTTAAGTTTGGCCTACAATATATCATAGAGTACATAATGCTCCCTATACCATAAGCATTTGGAATCTTTTCCATCTTCCAAACCTTCAATCAGTCTATGGTTATATGGTCTTAGAGAGTCTGATATGCTCGGTAAGTGGCAGCTCTGCCAGTCTGGCCTTCTTCATTCCAAACTTCTCCAAGATCTTCTTTATGTATTCTTCTCGAGATAGATGCAGCAACCCATTAGTTCTGTCTCTAACAATCTCCATACCTAGAATCTTTTTCGCAAGCTCCAAGTCCTTTATCTCAAACTTCTGAGACAAAGCTTCTTTCAACTCCTATCCAACTTTCTTACTCTTGCATGCTATTAGCATATCATCTATATACAAGAGTAAGTATATCCAAGATTCATCATCCAGAGACCTCACATATATACACAAGTCATGATCACACCTTAAAAAGCCAATACTTCTCACATAAGTGTCAAATCATTTATACCACTATCTCGAAAACTACTTCAATTCATACCGCAATTTTTTTATCAAACAGATCTCTTCCTCTATTCCAGGCTTCCCAAAGCCTTGTGGCTGCTCTATGTATTTGTTCTGCTCTAACTTTCTATGGAGGAATGCTGTCTTGATGTCCATTTGCTATAACTCTAAATCCTGAGCAACAACTATGCTCAATAGTATCCTGATGGACTATGCCTAACAACCAGAGAGAAGACTTCTAAATAATCAATATCTTCTCTCGTGAGTATCTTTTGGCTACCAACCTAGTCTTTTACCTCACTCCATCTTTCTCTGAAGGTACTTTCTTTCTGATGAAAATCCATTTGGAGCCTATAGATCGAGTATTATTTGGTAGATCCACCAACTGCCATGTCCGATTTTTTCTGAGAGACTCCATCTCCTTCATCATGGCTTGCATCCATGACTCTTGATCCAAACACTCCATGGCCTCCTCAAAGCTCTCTGGATCTCTATTGGTAGTGATGAGAACATAGAAGATAGTCTCATCAATGCCATGTTGCACCAATTTATGAATAGTGCACTTCGACTTGTGCAGTGCCACTCCTCTTATGATATCCTGCAAATCTACTGCTTATGTCCACTACTATAGAAAAAACTATGGCAGCAGTTTGTAACCACTGCCATAGACTAAAAAATTATTATATAGGCTATGGTAGCGGTTAGTTAACTGCTACCACTGCAGCCCTCGTCGTAGGCCTATGATAGCGGTTATTGCAGCAATTATACGAACCATTGCCATACAAAGCCTATGGCAGTAGTTCCATAACTACTGCCACAGCTCGAGCTATGGCAGCGGTTATGAAATTGCTGCCACAGCTCGACCTATGATAGTGGTTTCATAATTGCTGCCATAAATCTAATGTAGCAGTTTTATAATCACTACCATAGCTCGACTTATGGCAGCAATTATGGAACCACTGTCATAGATATAATGCAGTGATTTCATAATCACTACCATAGGTCAATGGCAGCGGTTGGCACGTAACTTGCTGCCTCGCTTGGCACGCCTACGGTAGTGATTTTGCAACTACTATCATAGATTTTGAATAATAAAAAATATAAAATTTTTAATTTTTTATATATTTTATCTGATAAATATAGAGATATATATAATATAATAAAAAATATAAAAAAAATATTATAAATATAAAAATATTTTTAAAATACTTAAATTTTATTATTGAATAAAATTTATTATAATATTTTTTTTAAAAAAATACATCAGAAGTTTTCTAAATCTACATCATCGTCGTCACTAGGAGATGGAGCACGAGCGGAAAGAGTTGGAGCTAGAGCGGGAGCCAGAGCTGGAGGAGCTGGAGCTGGAGGGGTTGGAGTTGGAGTTGGAGGGGCTGGAGCTGGAATATCGACCAACATATCTCAAAGGCCCATGAAGTCTGCTCCAAAATGCATGCTGAGTATCATCACCATGGCACTCAGAATGTCCTCTAGATGAGATGTGCGCTTCTCAGCATGAGCAGCCCGCACCGTAGCCTAATCTGCCCATACCAAAGCCTGAGTTACTTGCGCCAATGCCTCCTCAAGATGCTCCCAATCGACGACACTGAAAGCATATAAAGAAATGCTCACCTCAGACCAGTAGCTCATCAGTATTTGCTCGGGCCTACATCGGATCCTCTCAGAGTGCTCAAGCCCCAAGACCTGAGATAGATGGTCATGGGGGCCAGAGATATCCGGGCCCTCACTTGTGAGCACATCTAACTGCTCTTATAATTATAAATTTAAATAAAATTTTTAAAAAATTCTATCATACTAATAATATATACTAATATATTTATTACTTATAAAAATTCTTTAGATCGTGGCATTCATCGACCTGTCCTTCTTCTCTGTACAGCTGGATCGAAAGATCTTGCTATGGCTGGACATCACTCCATCTCTCATCAGCTATAATAATAAATTAATTTATTAAAAATAATAAAAAAATATCAATTTAATTTATCTAATAAGATTCAAAATTTATTATCTCTCTATGCACACGATTGGCCATAGACTCATTGCCTAGAGTGTGCTTGTACTCCTGGACTGCCCGGTTCTTTCGATTCTGATGGAAGGTAGCCTAACAAGTATTCAAATAAATAATAAATATTTAAAAAATATTTAAATATAATTTTAAATATATTAAAAAATTTAAAAATTAGAAATTTTACCTCAAACTTCTGGCTCCTCTAATATCTAACCATCTCCTTCCACTGACTCGGGGGATAGTTCTATATCCAAGGAATAAGCTCCTTCAGAGTGTCTCGTCGGTGCTCAAGCCATCCTCTATGAAGCTTAATCTTGTAGCCCTGGTACAACTCTTCAATCTTCTTTAGTCGGATATCTCGAGCCCTCTCATGATCTGAAAAGTCATATCTCCTCTGTACAAAATTATCAAAAATCAATTACTAAATTATTCTAATCAAATAAAGTGTAAACATATCAAATGCATATATATAATTAAGATATACTTATCCATATTTTCTTTCACACCCGGTCCCTGACACTAGCATCTATCAATCACCAATCTATGGGCAATACCAAAATGATGTCGAACCATCTCATAAGCACTCTGAAAAAGAAATTCATCTCCCATGCGATCTTCCCTACTGGCTTCCACTTCGCATCATACTGCACCATCACTTGATGTTGGTGGTTCCACACATATGGCATGCATGTGGGACTGTGAAATATCCTACTGAATGATTTACATGCAATAAAAATATGTTAGACAAATATATATGTATACAAATACTATATAAAAAAATAAATAAATAATATAATAAAAATATACACTCAGATGTCAGTGTCAAAGCATATGTCGGAGATGTGACTGACGGTGGAGACTCAGATGCTGGTGGAGTAGATGCCGGCAATGGAATAGATGTCGATGGTCCCTGAGCAATCGATATGGAGGTAGATGGAGTATGCTTCGACTGCTTCTTAGATGTTGAGCTCTGCATAACCCAACGAGAGGCGAGGGTGAAAGCTAGATGGCATTTCGGTGGTATCGTGACCTGTAATATTAATGAACATTAACCAATATAACATGTTGAACAATAATATTAGTATAGCATTAATAAATAGACTCTAATATTTATACCAAAATATTGAAGTCATCGCCTAGTAGCATCTACAATATGGGCATCACCATCGCTCTTGACAAATATATCTGAAACCTTGACAGTACCAGATAAGTTTTATCCTAGAGGAGCACTTTGCATGCATGGTCCAACATTGTCGTCAACTTTGGTATCATCAAAAATATACTTAGGCACCATCCTCATAACAACACCCCATTGAGGCTCCGAGGGATCACTAATGTAGAAAACTTGACTAGCTTGAGAGGCAAGTATATATGGTTCTCCAGTACGGAGATGGCATTGCATGTTAACGAGAATTAAACCACACTCATCAGTCTTCATCCCTGACTGTGGCAAGGTATCAAACCAATCACACTTCATCAATGCAATCCTTCCATTTGAATAATAGTCCAAGATGACTATCTTCTCCATCATGCCATAATAGTTCAAATTCTCCATACGAGACTGTGAATCTCTCGAGCTAGCATAATACTTAGTGATGGCACTCAACATCATGCCACTATTTTATGTTGCCATATTTATGAACCTACTATAAATATTAAACCTATAGCCATTAATGATGAGCTGTTTATACTCACGCACGGTACGATTAGGGCCCATTAAAAGAGCATGCACTTCAGGGCTTACATCATCGAGCAGTAATCTCTACACCTAATTAAAGAGATAACATCTAATTAGTAAACATGTTTAAATAAGTTGTACAAGATAAAAATATATAATCGCTTACATGATCTTTGAACCATTCAAAAAATTCTTTGCTATGCATTTTCTCTTTCTCCCACATACTTAGAGCCCCATATTTTACTCTTATGACCTCCTTATGTTTGTTGCATGCACAAAAAATAAATTTAGATATAATTAGATACTTTTTTAATTATTATAAAATAAATAGGGCTAAGTGACTCACCTTATGTACAGCTCAATGACATCATAGCTGAAGAGCACGTAGCGATGTGCCTTATTTCTTTCCTTAATGCTCAAATCAGTGAGATGATATAAAGTGAAAAATCCACCTGCCTATGGAATAGACTCAAATGTAGGCTCAATTGGCTCATACTGATCATCCTAATTTCTAATTGATTGATTACGACGTATCTCGAGCTTGTTTAAATATATGGTACAAAAATCCATGCACTCTTGATCCAAATAACCTTCTGGTATGGATCCCTCCAGGCGATTTATATTTCTTATATAAGATTTTAGAGTTTGAATATTCCTCTCCATAGGATACATCCATCGACAGAACACGAAGCCTCCAAGTGCAATTTTTTTCATAAGGTGCACGGTGAAATGTATCATAACCATGAAAAATGATGATGAAAATATCTTCTCCAGATCACATAATATAGTCACCACCTTTGCCTTCATTTTCTTTACGTCTTTCTTAAGCAACCTATTTGCACAAATATCTCTATAAAAGTTGCAAAAATGAATAATAATTATTCTAACATTTTTTGGCAACACACGGCGAATAGCTATTGGGATCAATTTTTGCATCAGTACATGATAATCATGAGTTTTCAATTCTCCAAGTTTGATATTCTTACTATTCACATATTTTGATATGTTGCTTGAATATCCATCTGGGATCATTATATTCTCCAACACACGAAGAAATATGGATTATTCGGAGGCATTAATAATAGAGCATGCATGAGAAATTCTCCATTGTTCTCCCCCTATTGGCTTTGGAGGGAGTTATCTCCTAATACCTCATTCTTTCAAGTCAAATCAGAAATTCAAATCATCCTTGGTCTTATCTTTGATATTTAAGATTGTTGCCAATAGGAGCTCACACACATTCTTTTCAATATGCATTACATCTAAGCAGTGGCACAATAAGTTTGTCTCCCAATATGGCAAGTCAAAGAAGATGCTCTTTTTTCTTCAATTAAAGTGTGTGTCATCTTCTTTTGATTGATGCTTTCTTTTCTTACCATCAGTCGGATCATCTTTTCCAAATTCAACATTAAGACCATCCAACTCTCTCAGTATTTCACTCCCAGACATCCGGCTAGGTGCCTCATCTTCTTCAATAGTATCATCGAAGGAGCATGCATCCCTTTTGTATGGATGGTTTTGATGGAAAAAATGTCGATGTCCCATATAGCTAAAGCTCTTTCGATGTGTCAACCATCTAGATTGGATATTTTTTTCATAAATCGAGCATGCTAGCTTACCTTTCGTGCTCCAACCCAACATTAGGGCATAGGCTGAAAAATCATTTATTATCCAAAAAAGTGCTGTGCGCATAGAAAATGACTCATTCAGCAAAGCATCAAAAGTTAGAACATCTTGAATGCTCCATAACTATTTTAGCTTAATAATAAGAGATTGTAAATAAACATCAATATTATTACCTACCTTCATCGGTCTAGGGATTAGTACTGTCATGAAAGCAAAGAATTTTTTCATACACATCTATGATGGGAGGTT